>BLSH010222724.1:683296-694635 GCA_018402905.1 Glandirana rugosa | reverse complement strand
TTCACTCCGGGGGGGGCATCGCGGGTGGCCGGCGGAAATCGAATCCGCCGCACCCGCTCCCTGGCCCTCCCCAGACACAGTGAGCGCGCGGGCGCGCCTCAGGCGGCGCGCGCACGCTCACTGGGCTCGATCTCGCGGCCACCGTCATATGACGGCGATCCGCGCAATCGAGCCACACTGTCGCCGTCAAATGCCGGTCAGCCGTCGGCAAGCGGTTAAAGACCGCCCACCGCATATATACTATGGCAGGACGGCTCTATTGCGCGAAACAAGGTACTTGCACGTGTGTGGGGGGGGGGAGCTAATGCACGGGTCCGATGTCCGCCGGCCACCCACGATCGTGATACAGAGTGGCAGTACAGGGATCTGTCTATGTGAACAAGGCAGATCCCCGTTCTGACCGGGAAGTACACAGAGATCTTCTGTTCCTAGTAATCAGGAACAACGATCTCTGTGTTCTTGCTGTCAGTCCATCCCCCACACAGCTAGTAAACACAGTGAATACAGTTAACTCTTTGATCACCCCTGATGTTAACCCCTTCCCTGCCAGTGTCATTTATACAGTGACAGTGCATTTTTTAGCACTGATTACTGTATTCGTGTCACTTAGTGTTGAATTTGTCGCAATGTAAAGCCGCACAATTCTGACTAAAATGAGAATCACAATTTTTTTGCTTAGAATAAAGATCACGATTCGCATGGCATAACATCACCTTTCTCATTATACAAAAAAAATTGGGTTAACTTTACTGTTTCGTTTTTTTTTTTTTTTTAATTCATTGAAGTGAATTTTTTCACAAAAAATTGCATTTGAAAGACCACTGCGCAAATACAGTATGACATAAAATATTGCAACAACTGCCATTTTATTCTCTAGGGTCTCTGCTAAAAATATATATAATGTTTGGGGGTCCTAAGTAATTTTCTAGCAGAAAATACTAATATTAACTTGTAAGCAACAAGTGTTTTAAAAAGGCTTGGGCTTTAAGTGATTAAACTTCCCTCATCTACAGGCGGAAGTTCTTCTCTTTAATCTATTCTTAGTGCCCATTCAAACAGGGGCGACTTGCGCTCCGACTTGAGTCGCCTCAAGTTGCCTCAAGTCGCTTGACATTTGAAACCCCATTGAAATGAATGGGTGCTGTCTTAACCACTTCAGCCCCGGAAGGATTTCCCACTTTAGGACCAGAGCACTTTTTGCGATTCGGCACTGTGTCGCTTTAACTGACAATTGGGCGGTCTTGCGACGTTGTACCCAAACGAAATTTGCATCCTTTTTTTTTCCCCACAAATAGAGCTTTCTTTTGGTGGTATTTGATCACCTCTGCGTCATTTCTGATTGCCGCTATAAACAAAAAAGAGCGACAATTTTGCAAAAAAAAACTCAAATTTCTTACTTTTTGCTAAAATCCAAATCCAAAAAAAAAACTTTTTTTTTTCCATCGGAAAATTTGGGCGATTTATATTCTTCCTCATATTTTTGGTTAAAAAAATCGCATTCGGCGTTTATTGATTGGTTCGCGCAAAAGTTGCCGCATTTACAGACGATGAGAATTCATTTCTGGGGTTTTTATTTATTTTTTACTAGTAATGGCAGCGATCGCCAATTTTTAGCGGTACTGCGATATTGCAGCGGTCATGTCGGACCATTTTGACACTTTTTTGGGACCATTGGCATTTATGCAGCGATCAGTGCTATAAAAATGCACTGATTACTGTGTAAATGCCATTGGCAGTGAAGGGGTTAACCTGGAGGGGGCGCTCTAAGGGTTAACTGTGTTCCCTGGGCGTGTTCTAACTGTGTGTGGGCTGGCCTGGCTGGGGAAAGGGGATGATCACAGCTTCCATATACAGGAAGCCTGTGATCGCAGCCCTTCCCCCTCTAACAGAACGGAGATCCGTGTTTACTTACACGGACCTCCACTCTTTCACTGCGGGGGGGCCATTGCCGGCGATCGAGTCCACCGCACCCACTCCCTGCCCCCCCCCGGACACAGTGAGCGCGCGTGCTCACAGCACTAGTTATCGCAGCCGCCATCGTATGACGGCGGTTTGCGATAATGAGCCACTCTGTCGCCGTCAGACTGCAGTCGGCAAGTGGTTAATGTGCACTACTGAAGTCGGAGTAGAAAAGTTTCCTGTACTACTTTAAGGCGACTTCTATCCGACTTGTGCCATTAGAATTCAATAGAAGTCGCCTCCAAGTCGGATCCCCATCTAAATGGAAGCGAATTTACAGTTAAAAGAAAATAATTTATCCAGGGCAACCCCCTCCCTCCCTTCTCTGATTGGCCACAGGCAAAGTCGCCTGGCATAGTCATGCTTGAAGTTGCCTTGGAGTTGCCTGGCAAAGTCGCGCCTGAAGTCAGATTGCCCCTCTGTGAATGCAGCATTAAAGGACGAAATGATACAATGTATCTCTCCTCGTCTCTATCTGCCAGAGCTGAGGAATGTTGATAAACATTCTCCTGTTTGTCAGCTCTGAGGCCTCATACACACGGACGTTTTTTGACGCCGGCGTTTTCTGGCGTTTTTTGCAGCTCTCCATGTTAGTCAACGGCCCCATAAAAACGCCAACGTTTTTGAGCTGTAGCTGGCATCGGCGTTAGTGAGCTGAAACTAGAACCCACGGCCAGCGCATTCTGAGGCTGTAACCTTTTGGCGTTTTTTGACGCCAACTAACGCCAACTAATACTGTACCGGCATTAACCGGTGTTTTTTGAAGCCAACGTTTTTAGGTTGAAAAATAGCAGAGGGATGATTTTTAAAAAAAAACGCCTATTGACGCCGACGCTCACTAACGGCGATGCATAACGCCGAAAAACGCCAAATTTTTTTCCTTGACGTCGGGCGCGACGTTTTGTTTATTTTTTAAGAAACGTCCGTGTGTATGAGGCCTGAACGTCTCTGCACTGTTTACACAGAATCGAGGAAATGTCAGGTGTAGATTGTGAAGGGGGTTGAATCGAGATCGCGACTAATCGTGCAGCTCTACTGCAATGTCGCAGTCCCGCTGATCACTGCCATTACCATTGAAAAAAAAATTAAAATGCCATAAATATATCCTCTATTTTGTAGACACTATAATTTTTGCTCCAACCAATGGTTGCTCTTTTTCTTGTTTATAGCACAAAAAATAAAAACTAAAGAGGTGATCAAATACCACCAAAAGAAAGCTCTATTTGTGGGGAAAAAGGACGTCAATTTTGTTTGGGTACGATGCACAAGCGCGCAATTGTCAGTTAAAGTAACGCAGTACCGTATCGCAAAAAATGACCTGGCCATTAAGGGGGTAAATCCTTCCGAGGCTGAAGTGGTTTTAAACTAGGTCTTGACAAATTTGCTTTGAATGTTTAGAAGCCAGTTTTTTTAACTAACAAATCTTACGAATTTAACACGTCCCCAAAGGTGAACTTATCCTTTAATCCTTTCACAGCCAGAGCCATTTTTGTGCTTTTTGCACAGGTTTAAAAAATAATTTTAGGCCTGAAGATTACATAAAACCCCCATACATTATATATTTTCTGAAAGCAGACACCCTAGAGCAGTGGTTCTCAACCCTGTCCTCAAGTACTCCCAACAGGCCATGTTTTGGGAATTTCTCTTAGATAAAATAGCTGTCCAAAATACCAAGCTATTGACTCTGATTTAAACCACCTGTGCAAGATCAGGGAAAACCTACAAACCTGGCCTGTTGGGGGTACTTGAGGACAGGGTTGAGAACCACTGTCCTACAGAATAAAATAGTGGTAGTTCCAATTTTTTGTGTCACACCGCAAAGGTCTAGGAAACACAAGATTTCAGTAAAAAAACACATTAAAATTTAATTTAAGGGGGCACAAAAATGCAATAAATTACCCAAGTTTTTGGTAAAATATAATATAGTAAATAGATACCCAACATGTCAAACCTTAAACATGTCAGTACCCTATATTTTCCATAGGCGACACTTTATAAGCCCCCTATAGGTCATCAGTTTTGCGCTACAAAGGAGGTCTGGTGCTAGAATTATTGCTCTCATTCCGGCGTGCGCAGCAATATGTAACGTGTATCACAATCAACATTTTCGGGCATAGGTGCCCCGCTGTGTGCGTTTATGTTTGTATGTGGGAGTGGGGGGGGGGGTTTATGTGCTTGGGAGTAACTTTAATTTTTTACAATTAAAAAACATTTTTTTTTTTTTTTTTTTACTTAATTTGTTTTTTTTTTTAATGAAACATGCAGGGTCCTAAAATATCCCCTGTGCTGAACTGAATGTAATGCAATGCACATTGCACTGCATTACATTCATTCCTGGCCTTGGTGGCCAGAGAAACGGTCAACTGGGACGAAGATATGACCTCACACGTCACTCCTGATCCAACAACTAAAAGGGGAAGAGAGCGGCCATGTGTCCACCCTCCTCCCTCCCCCCTGCTTCTCTACCCAGCTGCACTCGCTATGCTGGTCCTGTGCCAGCTGATGGGCCGCTATGTCAGGTCGAAACCTGGCGCTGGGGGTTTGTTGAGCCCTGTGTTAAACCAGCTCTAATGCTGACTAGTGAATGTGGCACTTAGGATCACAATGATCAGTAAGGCCTCATGTATCCTGCTGCTTCTAAACGTGGGTTTAGGAGCTTTTGGCGTATTTTTTGCCAAAGCCCCTGAACTCAGCTCCGTAAAAGCCTATGCAGTTGATTTTCTAAAGGAAAAGTGCAGTTGCTCCAGAGCTTAGTAAATGAGGTAAACTCTGCTTTTCAAAGAATATCTAATCGTATGCAAGGAAGCAACTGCTCTTGCAGAGTGCACAGTCTATTTGCCTTTAGTAAATCAAACCCCATAGGCTTGCAGCAGCATTTAGGGGCAGTTAAATGTCCTTCTCCTGAATGCAGAAGAGTCTCGTTCAGGAGAGGAACAAAAAACACCAAATGCGGCAAAAACACGTGTAAACATGCCTAAGCGCTCGCACTTGGGCACTTATTCATCTCAATTGCAAGCACTCTGGCCAATGAAATCAATATACTCCAAGCACTAAATGCGACAAAAACCGTGGTACCACTTTTTTGCCACGTTTAGCGTTTTTCTGCTGCCAGGAGAGTTGCGTACAGGGGTGGCCAGTGTGCACGTAGCTCAAATGTTCAAATATGTTGTACGCGCCATTACAACAACCGTTGTACAGCAGAAGTTAGATGAGCAAACTAGAAAACTTTTGTTGTGCAACAAGCGGTTGCACGACCCTTGTACAGTGTGTACAGAGAAGTTGGGCCAACAAAGTTGTACGTGCAAAACAGGCATGCTCAGAAGTCAAGAACGCCCGGAAGTGTCCGTTCTGGGAAACCTACGTTCCTAATTCACAAATCATACGCTCGAAACACATCACCACTTAAGGCTTGGTTGTACGATCGCTTAGTGCACGTCAGTACTCCAGACACAACAGCCGACATACGATTGTGGACGTCTGGTCGTAATGCTTAATGCTCCTTTCACACTATGGCATTCCGGAATCGCCGCAATTCGGAAATGCCGCAAATCGCGGGATGCCTTTGTAATCACCGCTATTTTGAATGGCACCAAATTGCGGCACGATGTTTGCCACGATTTCGCCCGCCGAATCGTGGTAAAATTGCTGTAAAAACGCTTGGGCAGAATCGCGGGACTCCCAAAAGAAGCCCTTGTACTTTTTTTGAAGCACACTCCACTGCAGCCACAAAGCAAAGCATTGCCGCTGCAGCATGTGTACAGTGCCCTCCGCTGCCTTAGCAGCAACAGGGGGAGTGGTTGAAGGTACAGTAAAATTGCAGCTTAACCACTGTGTTTTACCACCTCTGAATTGCTAGTGTAAACGAGCCCTTAGAAATGTATTTATTTACTTCAGATATTTATATAGTGCCGTCAATTTATGGAACGCTTTACATACATATTGTACATTCACATCAGTCCCTACCCTCAAGGAGCGTACAATCTAAGGTCCCTAACTCACATTTATACATATACTAGGGCCAATTTAGACAGGATCTAATTCACATACCAGCATGTCTTTGGAGTGTGGGAGGAATCCGGAGTATCCAGAGGAAACCCACGCAGGCACAGGGAGAACATGCAAACTCCAGGCAGGTAGTGTCGTGGTCGGGAATCGAACCAGCGACCCTTTTGCTGCAAATTTGTTTGAAAACATTTTTCCATTCTCCAGCTATTTGACCCAACTAATAATAGGGAAAGCAAGCAGACGCTCTTCAAATAAAAACATTTTGACTGAAATGTAAGGCCAGCGTTGGCCTTTCATTTGACAGTTGCCCTGGTAAGAAGTGGGCAGCTATGGGATAAGTAACTGTTATGACAAATTCCACTTGTGTACTTAACATGGCAAAATGACTCCCAGCATTGTTGTTTGTACAGTCAGCAAGCAGAGGTTCCTGCTGGGAATATAATGCATCAGTTTAGAATGATCTGCATAATGTTTAGAGATCTAGACTAGATACTGTATGTTCTGTGATAAAAAATGTACTTCTAAGTGTTTTTTTTTTTTAAAAAGCAGGAAGCTCATAGACATAATTTACACTGGCATTTAAGAATGTAAATACATGAAATTGGCTGAAATTAGGAAGTCATATCTACATGTGTTTATAATTTATCATCAATTTGTTTCACAAGAAAAATAATTTATCATTATTAATATTATACAGGATTTATATAGCGCCGACAGTTTGCGCAGCGCTTTACAACACGAGGGCAGACAGTACAGTTACAATAGAATTCAATACAAGAGGAATCAGAGGGCCCTGCTCGTTAGAGCTTACAATCATCACTTTAAGTGGTACCAGCTATCCTGTAAAAATATATTTTTTTCTTTTTCCTTTTTTCTTTACCAATTACTTTTCAGAGCTTTCTCCATTCTTCTCTGTTTTCATACTGAATCTTTCATCCTGTTTTGCTTCTGGTCTGAATTATCCATCACTCAGTATGTAGATAATACACTGCAGAAAGTTTGGCATTTTAAGTGCTATCCTTTAGGCTGGGCTCACACATGAACTGCATAGCGGGGGGCCGGTGCGTCCTGGTTCACCATTTCAGGTCCGATTTGGGCTGAATTCAGACCTGAAACGGACCAAAAGTTGCACAGTGTTCTTGTGCAAACCGCACCGGACCTGCTGCGGAGATACGTGAAACAGCTCCAAAGCGAGTCGGTCACAAGCTCCTGCTATTGCCAATTGGATACTGAGAATCCCGCATCCAATTCGCAATGGTGTGAACCCAGCCTTATTCCATAACTTAAAGCTGCACTCTGGTAATTAGACAAAATGTACCCTTACAGTTTGCCCCCCCCCCCCCTTACTTCAAGGGCTAAACGCCCATGCTTGTTTTGTCGAGGGATACAGGGATAAGCTATAATACTAACTTTATTCCTGTCTCTGGCAGGCTTCCTCTATCCGTATGACTCGTCCAGCACTCTCAGTGGCGTGCTTGCCTTTTCCAATGTACAATGCAGGATTATTATCCCTGCACTCTATGTGATGATTATGGTGATGGCGAGGGACTGCCCATATCGCTGAAGCCTGCTGGACCAGGGAATAGGGTAATGCTGTCCATACATGGATTGAAATTTGCCCGGGTAATCGAGAAGTGGCAGAATTTTGAGCCATCTATGGGTAGCGAGGTTGCACAGAAGTCGATTTACCAATCGACTTGTGTACATCAGCCCTTTCGGATCTTCCCTGCTAGTTCAGCACCACCAGCTATAGCGGTAGATACAATAGCTCAGCTGGGAGGATTCCCCCATCTACATCAAGTGTGTGGTTGGGGAAATATAGTCATTTTTATTTTTTTTATTTTAACTCACTGGTTGTCAGAAGTAAAAAATTACTAATCTATGGACTGCCTTAGGCTTCATGTACCCACAGCCTACTTTGACCACCGGCCACAGCAAAACGCTGTTTTGCTGCTTTTTTGTGTTTCCCATCAACATTCCTATCCTGAATGCAATTCTTCCACATTAGGAGAGGGAGGTTGAAGCTCCCCTAACCACAGCAGCTTCTAAACTCTGGAAAAAGCCTGTGTGTACATGGACACCTAGGGGTTGATTTACTATAGTCAAATTGACTGTGCACTGCAAGTGCACTTGGAAAGGCAGTCATATGTAAATCTGAGGGGAAGCTCTCCTGATTTTATCATCCAATCATGTGCAAGCAAAAATGCTGTTTTTTATTGTCCTTGCTCGTCCCCCTCGGATCTACGGCGACTGCATTTCCAAGTGCACTTGTAGTGGATTTGCTTTTAGTAAATAACCCCAGTGCTGGACTGGGCCCCCGGGATACTGGGATATTTCCCTGTAAGCCGCTTGCCCTGGGGCCACTTTGAGCTGCAGCTGCAGCAGGGCCAATCTCAGGTGCCGAAGTGTCCTCCTCTCCCTCCCTCCTCCTCTCCAGCGGTTATCTCCCTCACTGCCACTGAGCCTTGCTGTGAAGCGGTCGGCGGGCGGCACTGTATTAAAGTCCCGCCTCCGAGTCCTAGACCAGCAGTTCCTATGATAGATATCACACTGATCCAATGGGACCACAACAAATGAGTTCAGGACTGTGAGTTGTTTATGAAGCAGGAAGCACTCAGCTCTGAATTTTTCTGGCTTTAGAGCTGTCATTTCCTGGCTGTTGCGGCTGAGGAAGCCGCTAAGTAGGTGAGACCTGTGTTTAATTCTATACAGTGGGAGGCATCAGAGAGATTGGGAATATAATAGATGCCTCCATATAGAGGACCTGTCACTTGCCCAGTGCTATCACTTAGGGGGCAGCAGCCGTTGATCAGTGTATTCTGATTGTGAAGTTCCACTCACAGAATGCAATGTCCTGATGTGGGGATTTCTTCATCCACCTTGCATGTGGGCAGCTTTAATTTGCACCTTCTTCGAGATAGTGACATTCTTAAGTGTGCCATACAGGGGCGTAACGATAGGGGTTGCAGGGGTTGCGATTGCAACCGGGCCCCATGCTCCAGGGGGCCCGTGTGCCTCCCTTGTACACCTGAATAGGAGGGATGGTGGGGATGGCATTTAGAGGAACCAAGATGGCAGAAAGGGGGCCTGCTGCAGGACCATAGTAAAGGGACCCGCAATGGGAGTAAAGGGCCTCAGGATCAGCTGGAAGAGGGAAGGGCTGTGGCCAAGGGTCAGGGGGGCCCTTCATCATTTCTTGCACCGGGGCCCTGAAGGTTCTAGTTACGCCTCTGGTGCCATATATGGATCGAAATTCATCATTGTCTTGATTAGATCGATGTATGGCAGTTCCAGTTCTTGAGAAGCCAATCTGTTAAGCAATTTTTCCTGAGCAGGCTTGTTGGTAAATTTTCGCTTGATCAGTGCATGCATCCAATTGGCTGCAGTGCTGATCAATGTATTCTGATGGCGGGGGAGTCTCCCTGTCAGAATACAAAGAAACAGCGAGAAGGATGCCCCCAACCACCTCAAATGTGTGAATGGGGAAATCGGTTCAACCATGTATGGCTACCTTAGTAGAGTAATATCTTAACCTCTAATATCTGTGAACCATCCAACAACACCAGCTATGCCAAGTATGACGGCTATAATAGCCTGGTTTGTGCACAGTGAAGTGTTATTGTAGATTCCAATTTAATTCTCAGCTTCATCTGCATAGAAATTGAGGAATGAAGAAATCCTATTGATGACAAAAGGACTTTTGTATCATTAGTTCACTGTGCTGGCCTATTGGCTAGGTTTGCCACCTCATGTCTTTAAACCCCAACACATATTAATTAAACAGGTTCTGTGGCTGATTAAGGTGGTAATTAAACTCACTTAGTGCCTTATCAGCATTAAATTCGCCTCAAAAGCTATGTAATTAATATCTGTTTGGGATTAAAGTGATGAGGTGGCAACCCTACTCCTGACGCTGTAATTTGGGTGTGAACCCTGCACATATCTTCTCTTAGTACAGGGTAACAGAGGCTAGTTTAGGGCTTATGTTAGCTCAGTACTTTGTATATTAAGAAATTCTGCATACTGGTATTCCACCAACATTTGTTCCTTCTAACAAGCTGTCCAGGAATAAAATTAGGATACGTTTCTCTCTCAGGCACATTGTGTCCCCATAGAGTCCTCACACCTGGGTTTGCTGTGGACTATGGAATGTAGTCTTGGAGCAGTTGCCATTTTGTTTAGCTTGTTTGGCACTGGTGCGTTGCCCTTCAGCTGCCATTGTACTGCACTGTGTTTCTGGTGTGTCCCTGCACCTTTAAGGAAGAATGGACTCCCTTCAGGTATACCTGCACTCAATGTATCCATTGCTATATACACTCTGCTCCAACATGGAGGCTCTCTTAGAGTTAGGACCTTAGGGCCGCACTATGTAGAGGAGTCTTGGCGAGGCAGTGCAGCTTCCACATATATTTGCAAATGTCAGGAAACTAAAACCCCTGTTTTTAACACAAATCATTCGTGTCATTTTGTTTTTCATTTTTTGTTTTGTTTTGCTGGTTAGCTTCTAAGAGCCGGTTCACACATCTGACTTGCGGGGCAACTCAGCGTGACCCCACACAGCACGACTTCAGCGTGGCTTGCAAACATCTTAATAGAAGTCAATGCAAGTTGCCCCAAAAGTAGTACAAGAACCTTTTTCTAGGTCGGAGCGACTTGAGTCGCTCTATTAGAACAGTTCCATTGCAATGCATGGAGGCGACTTGTCAGGCGACTCAAGTTGCCTGACAAGTCGCCCCTTTGTGAACCGGCTCTAAGGCCCCATTCACATCTGAGCATTTTGTAGCTTGAAGCCTGAAGCTACAAAATGCTGGAGGGGAAAAAAATCAATGATTCTCTACGGAGATGGTTGACCTCTCCACTCCAAAACACCTGAAGCCAAAAGCCTGAAAACGCCTGAAACTCAAACAAGTTCTGAAGGTATTTTTGTAGCTTGATTTGGGCGTTTTTCTACTTTTTACATTGGAGACCTTTTGACCTGTACAAAATCGCGGCAAAATCGCTGTAAAAAACGTGTGTATTTCTGCCTGAAAACAATACGCCCAGGTGTGAATGCAGCCTAAGGGTGCTGGGGAAAAAAATATTGTTTGCTCTGTGCAAAATATCCCTTCCATGTGCATATTACTTTAAAAGCAAGTTGTAAATTTGTGTCAGCTTCCACTTTTGTTTAGCTTTATGGAATGTAGGGTCTTTAGGGGGTTTAGTTTTAGTGCTAAGGGCTCAAGTGTTAGATGAGGCATTAAGTTAGGCTAAAAGTGGTTCTAAGGTTAAAACATTTTTGCATTCCCTGTTGTAAGGTAAAAAATGTTATACCACTTGATGTAACCCCCCCCCCCTCCAAACACTTACCTGAGTCTTCTCCCGATCCAGCGCTGTGC
>BLSH010222724.1:638489-662886 GCA_018402905.1 Glandirana rugosa | reverse complement strand
CCTGTGCACCCTTAATGGACGGGCTGTCCCTGTATATAACACAGCAAGATTAAAAAAAAAAATGTAAAAATGTTGATACTTTTTTTTTTTTTTGGTGAATGCAACTTTTTGTGCACTAATGTAAGTTACTAAAAGCAACAATCTCAAACATGATGTGCACACCCATATAGTTTAATGAGAAAATGCCTTTTGTTTGTAATGTGTTCTATATTGTTCTGCAGAATTGTGCTTCCTTATATTACTAGAGGAAAGACAAATGCATGAACCTGTTCAGCTAGTCCTTTTGCTGGCCAAATATGAAAATCCTAGACTACAAATGCTGGAGGGAAAAATATATATTTTTAAACTAGCCATACACTAATCGAAATTCGACTGTTTTTAGCAGGGACAGTGGTCAGTGAGAGCATGGCTTTCTTGTCCTGGTGGTCAATGGAAAGAATGCCCTGTTACACTGGCGGTTTGTGAGAAAAATGGCCATGTCAATGGTGGCCAGTGTAGATCCCAAAAAGGACAGTGGGAAGAATGTACCTTACAATGGTGGTCAGTGGGAAGAAGTTTCCCCTTACAGACAGTGATCATGATCATTTGTGTGATGGAATGCTTACCCGAGAAACCAGAGGAGAGGCTTCACTGGTCCCATTCTAGTGGTTCTGCTGAGTGGTGTTGGTACCTGTGGTTAGCTCTTCCACCTAGCATCACTAGGGTCATCAGTTTGAATTCCAACCATGACCAACCAGGGTTTGCATGTTTTCCCTGTACCTGCGTGTGTTTCCTCCGAGTACTCCCACACTCCAAAGACATACCGGTAGGTTAATTGGTTCCAGTCTAAATTGGCCCTAGTATGTCTGTGTATGGATGTGAGTTCGGGTCCTGTGAGTTCCTTGAGGACTGATGAGACTTTTCAATATACACTCACTGGACACTTTATTAGGTACACTTTGCTACTGCTGGGTTGGACCCCCTTTTGTCTTCAGCACTGCCTTTAATTCTTCATGGCATAGATTTAGCAAGGTTTTGGAAACATTCCTCAGAGATTTTAGTCCACATTGACATGATATCATGCAGTTGCTGTAGATTTGTCGGCTGCACATCCATGATGAGAATCTCCCGTTCTACCACATCCCAAAGGTGCTCTATTGGATTGAGATCTGGTGACTGTGGAGGCCATTGGAGTACAGTGACCTCATTGTCATGTTCAAGAAACCAGTGGTGAGATGATTGAGCTCTGTGCCATGGTGCATTATCCTGCTGGAAGGAGCCATCAGAAGATGGGTACAGTATAGTCATGAAGGGGTGGACATGGTCAGCAACAATACTCAGGTAGGCCGTGACGTTTAAACAATGCTCAATTGGTAGTAAGGAGCCCAAAGTGTGCCAAGAAAATATCCCCCACACCTTTACACCACCACCAGCCTAAACTCTTGATACAAGGCAGGATGGATCCATGCTTTCATGTTGTTAACTAAAAATTCTGACTCTACCATCTGAATGTCGCACCTGAAATCGAGACTCATCAGACTAGGCAAAGTTTTTTCCAGTCTTCTGTTGTCCAATTTTGGGAAGCCTGTGTGAATTGTACCCTCAGTTTCTTGTTTTTAGCTGACAGGAGTGGCACCCGGTGTGGTCTTCTGTAGCTGTAGCAAACTTACTTCAAGGTTCGATGTGTTATGTGTGTTCAGAGATGGTATTCTGCATACCTTGGTTGTAACGCGTGGTTATTTGAGTTACTGTTGCCTTTCTATCCTCTCCAACCAGTCTGCCCATTCTCCCCTGATCTCTGACATCAACACGGCATTTTCGTCCACACAACTACTGCTCAGTGGATATTTTCTCTTTTTCAAACCATTTTCTGTAAACCCTAGAGATGGCTGTGCGTGAAAATCCCAGTAGATCAGCAGTTTTTGAAATACTCAGACCAGCCCGTCTGGTACCATCAACTATGCCACGTTCAAAGTCACCTAAATCCCCTTTCTTCCCCATTCTGATGCTCAGTTTGTACTTCAGCAAGTTGTCTTCACCACGTCTAGATGCCTAAATGCATTGAGTTGCTGCCATGTGATTGGCTGATTAGCAATTTGTGTTACCAAGCAATTGAACAGGTGTATCTAATAAAGTGGCCGGTGAGTGTATATGTAAAGCACTGCGTAAATTGATGGGGCTATCTGTAATCAATCAATTAATCAATGTGGACACATCAAACAGAAGATGAATCCATCAAGGCTTACTGTGCAAGAACTCCTAGCAACAGAGGCGGCTCTAGACTTTGTGAGGCCTTAGGCCTGGTTCACACTGCTGAAAACTGTACTGCGAATAGATTGCGCTGCGATAGATTAAATTCGCACGTCATCTCCAATAACATAGTGTTCTACCAGTGCAGTTCACATTGATGCGTTGCGAATCTAATCCGTGAAGAAAAAGGGTCCTGTGCGAGTTTGATCCGTGTGCGATGCTGTGCGTTGTGAATTCAGCTCCATAGACTACAATAGAACACGGATTGAAAACGCAATCTCCCATTCACATCACTGCGATAGCTTCCCCCTCCAGCTCCAGCTACAGCTTTGCAGTAGATTCGCACCAACACATGTAGAAATCGCACTTGTGTCTGTACTGAAAAAACTTGCATCGCAATTGTATTCAATTTGCAGAAAATTCGCACCGCAGCAGTGTGAACCTAGACATGAGGCCCTACTCACGCCCATAATGGGAAAAGTAATTCAAGCGATAAAAAAATTAACTTTATAAATTGCATTTAATTAAGAGCTTTAAAGTGCTGGTGTCAGTACTCTCTATCTCGGTGCTGGTGTTAGTGTCAAATTAGGCGGTTGCGAGGCCCCTGTGAGTGTGAGGCCTTAGGTGACCGCCTAATTTGCCTAATTAGAGAGCCGCCTCTGCCTAGCAACCTCTGGAGGAACCTTAGGGTTTCATGGAACTCTGTTTGAGAGAGGCTGCTTTAGAGACATAACTTGTGGGCTTGGAATGGTGAGCCTTATCATAAAAGAGCCTAGGGCACCTTGTAGAGGAATAGAAAGAATTACTATGGGTATTCTGCAGTCATGCCACAAAAAGTTTTGTACTGGTGCACCTTTTAGGGCCAGTGATAATGGGCTTTTGATGTCCATGGAAAAGCAGAAGCAGCTTGAACCAGGTCAACTGCACCTGCAATGAGGTCTGAATGATCTCAGAAGCATCTCAAACTGGTATCAGAATTACACGGTATTTACCCATCAAATGTCTATCTATCATATTGGGCCCTAGGAGTCCCGAAGTGCTTCTGTGCTGCCAAGTAACCTTTATGTTCTTCCTTTAATCAAATTGTTCTTTGGTTTCACATCCAAGACAAAACCTTTATAATAATATTGCATTTGTATAGAATTCTTTTAATGTATGCGTGTGATCTCAGTCTTTTTCAGAGTTTAGTCCTGTAGGCGTTCTTTTACTGAAGATTCCATCTTTCTGTGTGTTTGTCTTTTGATAGGGAGGAACGTAAAGCCACAGAGGAGAATTAAGGTGAAGGTGGCAGGACTGGTCAGGAGATGTGAAAGAACATCATTATGTCGTGCATAAACAGAAGAGCTGAACGTCTTTCCCGGCGCCAGATGAGGCAGGAGCGTTGATGTATTCCCAGCTGTGCATAAACAGACTTGGATATTTCAGTTCTTTAGTGTTAATGTAGGCACTACAGAACCAGTGTGATGGTGCAATGAAATGAGGCTCCGAAATGGAACTGTGGCCACCGCATTAGTGTTTATCACTTCTTTCCTCAGCCTGTCCTGGTACACAGCCTGGCAAAATGGGAAAGGTAAGCTCCTATCTGTCACTAGCTACAATTTTCTTTTGCAGAACATGTTCCATCATAATAAATAATAGCTATATCTCTATGACGCACGAAAATAAAATTGTACTTCCCATTATATGTCTTTCTCTGGCAGATGGTAATTATTTAACCTGTATGCTTGCAAAACAGATTGGTTGAGACACACTTTTAAAAAAGATAAATACAGTCTCCTGAAAGTGCAGGTGGTCTTCCTGCTAAAGTGTGGTGATGCCCCCTCCTGATGTTAAAGTGAACCTTAACTTTAGTTTTGAAGTATACAATCTGCCTAATAGAAGACACCACTGGATGCCTGCTTTTGCTTTATTACCAAGGAATGTATCTTCTGTGCCCCTTTCTGGTTTGGTTTCACCTCGTTACTGGTACCTGACTTCCTTAGTTACATATAGTTACATAGTCAGTGAGGTTGAAAAAGACACAAGTCCATCAAGTCCAACCTATGTGTGTGCTTTTATGTCAGTATTACATTGTATATCCCCCAATATTGTAGTCCCTTAGGTGCCCATCTAATAGTTTTTTGAAATTATCTATGCTCCCAGCTGAAACCACTGCTTGTGGAAGAGAATTCCACATCCTCACTGCTCTCACCGTAAAGAACCCTCTATGCAATTTAAGGTTAAACTGCTTTTCCTCTAGTTTTAGTGAATGACCCCGTGTCTTTGTGCACTCCCTTTTGTCCCTATTGGGTCACCAGTACAGTAATTGTACATTGAAATCATATCCCCTCTTAAGCGTCTCTTCTCCAATGAGAATAATTTCAGTGCTTGTAATCTTTCCTCATAACTAAGGTCCCACCAATCCCTTAATAAGCTTTGTTGCCCTTCTCTGAACTATTTCCAATACCAGGACATCCTTCCTGAGGACTGGTGCCCAGAACTGGACGGCATATTCCAGGTGTGGCCTCACCAGAGACTTGTAGAGTGGGAGAATTATTGATTTATCCCTGGAGTTAACCCTTTTCTTGATGCATGCCAACATTTTGTTTGCTTTGCTTGCCGCAGCTTGGCTTTGCTTTGCTTGCTGCAGCTTGGCATTGCATGCCATTGCTGAGCCTGTCCTCTACTACAGTATTCCTCAACTCCAGTTCTCAAAGCCCACCATAAGGTCATGTTTTCAGGATTTCCATTATTTTGCACAGGTGATTTGATCAGTTTCACTGCCTTAGTAATTACCACAGCTGATACATCTGAGGGAAATCCTGAAAACATGACCTGTTGGTGGGCCTTGAGGACTGGAGTTGAGGAACACTGCTCTAGTAGGACCCCTAGGTCCTTTTCCATCCTAGATTCCCCCAGAGGTTCCCCCCCTAGAGAGTAGTTTGCGTTAATATTCTTGGTAACCAAATGCATTATTTTACATTTTTCTACGTTAAACCTCATTTGCCACTTATCTGCCCACCCCACTAATTAGTTTAGATCTTCTTCTGACTTCATGGCAAAACACTGCCAGCTGCCATTCTATTGTCCAGTGACTTGGCCCACGTCAGGAAAGGTCAAGCCCCATTAACCAAGTGAAATTTATATCAAACAATGGCACAGAAGACCATTCTTGACTAATAAAGGTGATAGCAGGCATTGTGTGATGTCTACACTTTGGCTGATGTCATACATTCAATCCTGGTGTCATCGACTGAGAAAGGACAGTTGAAAAATGCAGAAAAAAGACTGTCTTACTTCCATGTGTTGCTCCCTTGCTAACCGGATGACTGTGGTATTACTGCCTTGATTATCCAATTGCTGCAGAATTCATGTTGCGAGGAAGCGATGTCTCACTTGTCTGGTATTTCTTCACCCTTTTCAGACCTGTATAGTGATCCTATTGTTGGCGAGTTCTCATCAGCATTAGGATATCTAGTGTGATATGGACTGTAGGAAGGACCTTTCCTTTTAAGCATTTAAGACTGAGTATGATTTTCTTAAAACTCTTCATATTGTCATTCAACGTTCAGCTATCAAATGCCAATGATGGCAGCAATAGCATCACTAGTGTAACATAGGACTGAGTGACGTAAAATCTCTACAAAACTCTAACTACATTTTTATTTTAAATAACAAACATGTTATACTTACCTGCTCTGTGCAGTGGTTTTACACAGAGCAGCTCTGATCCTTCTCTTCTCAGGTCCCACACGGATGCTCCCTCCCTCCTGTGGAGTTCCCCCAGAGCAAACCGCTTGCAATGGGGGCACCCAAGCAGGCACGCTCCCGAGCCGCTGCTCTGCGTGTCCATTCAGATATGGAGACGTGGCTCAGCCCCACCCCCTCTCTCTCCTCATTGGCTGTCTGGCTGTGATTGACAGCAGTGGGAGCCAATGGTTTCCGCTGCTGTCTCAGCCAATGAAGGAGTACCTGAGAGCTAGATTGAGTGGGAGCTCAGGCGAGTATTAGGGGGGCTGAGGGGACTGCTGTATACAGATGTTTTTTACCTTCATGCACACAATGCATGAAGGCAAAAGGCCTTCAGAACCACTTTAATCTTAAGGGAGTTAAAGCTAAAGGAACACGAGGGGGTTGATTTACTAAAGGCAAATACACTGTTCACTTTGCACGTTGCAGTAGCCCTCTGCAAGTGCAGTTGCTCCAGAGCTTAGTAATTGAGGTAAATGTTCACTTTGTAAAGAGTACACAGTCACTTGTAAAGAAAAAAAAAATGCATTTTTGCTTGCACATGATTGGATGATGGAAGTCAGCAGAGCGTCTGCTCATTTACTAAGCTCTGAAGCAGCTGCTTTTGCAGAGTGCAACTGCACCTTGCAATTGTATTTGCCTTTAGTAAATCAACCCCTATCCTTGAAAAAACATACAGTATTCAAATTATGTTGATAACGAAAACGTATTGTTCATTTAGGATAGCGTAAGGGAGGGTTAAAACTACTATGCTTTTTTTTATAATCTGCGTCTCATTATAGAGATTTCCCCTCACTTCCTGCCCTGTGGACTCAACTGGAAGTGAGAGGATATCTTTTCAATGTAATGGAAATTTACATTAAAAGATTTTCTCTCTGTTCCTGTCAGGGTGGATAAAAATCAATGATTTAAAAAAATAAATTAAAAAATGGATTTTTATCACATTTAGTTTAATAAAATGCCTTTGGAGTAAAAATCTATCTAAATATTAGTTTATTCAGCATGAAACGGACCTTAGTTATGTAGCACGAGGCTGCATATTCTGCAATACTTACATTTCTTGTAAACTCATTCAATGTATCCAAGCTCTGCAAGCTGACATAACATGCACTGCATTGATGCATTCACACAATGTCAGTAACCATGAGATAAAACAAAGTTCAGGAATATTCCTTTATCAAAAGATAAAAAAACAGCTGGAAAATCCGTAATCCTCTATTAATTTATTCATGTAGATCACACCAGTGAGTACAAAAAATACAAATGGCAGACTAGTTTCGGCAAACAAGCCTTGATCACTGCAGTGCAGTGATCAAGGCTTGTTTGCCGAAACTAGTCTGCCATTTGTATTTTTTGTACTCACTGGTGTGGTCTACATGAATAAATCAATAGAGGATTACGGAGTTGCCAGCTGTTTTTTTATCTTTTGAATACTAATTTGTATGGTGTGTGGGAACACATCACAGCACAGGCACCCTGGCTACCACTTCGAGGTTGGATTTTCTCCACTGTGCAGAGCGTTGCAACCACATTGCTTGAAAATATTCCTTTATCCCTTTGTTTTGCAAATCAATGTGCACTACAAACTGTATGATTGAATCGGTTCTGATATTGCTTTATTACTAACCTGACAGATTATTATTCTAAATAGGAAACCTTCATTTTGTTTACAAATATTGAAAAATTCTAACTACCAGCAAGAATAAGTCCTTACATTTAAAGAGCACCTGTCATTTCAGATCCATCATGGCGGCGCCTGTTAGCGGGCATCCACTGACCTGCTGCCGCCATGTCCCTCGCCTTGTTGTGAAACTGCCGCATCACCAGCCGCCCCATTAAAGTAAATGGAACTGTCAGTGAGTCAACAGCGAGTCAGAGGAGGAGCCAATGCAGGACAGAGATGGCAGTGGCTCTTTAAAAATTATGATTTAAATCAAACCTTTTTACTAGTTATTTAAATTATATCCACCCTGATTTCTGTCCTGGGGCAACTCAAAATTTTGGATTTACCGTCACTTTTGTTCCCCATGACAATGGTGATTAGGACAGTTAGAGGAAGTGAATCTCCCTAACGGGGTCACAAACAACAAAAATACCTGATAGTGGTTTTATCCCCTCAAAACATTTGCTTTTAGTTATCCTTTACAAAATAACTAAAGGCAAAACGTATTTTAAAGTTTTGTATAGAGTGGAGAAGGGTTAGAACACCTGTCAGTTTTTTTTTTAAATTCTTTTATTGAGTCAACGTGTTCCAACAGATACAAAACATTGCGTTACATTGATGTACATGACATATATCAAAACAAAGGAGATTATGTCGGCAGAACAGGATTATCCACCTGTCAGTTTTTATTGCTGTCTGTGCCCCTGTTAGGGAGGTTCACCCTCCCTATTTGTCCTGTTTAGTGTTTACCATTATCATTGAAAGTAAACGAAAATCCCAAATTTTGGGTTGTCCCCAGAAAAGTAATAGAGGGAAATCTTCCAATGGGGACACTAGTTCTGGTCACCTGGGGGTCCCCAAGATATTCCCCTAATTTACAGGGCTTTCCTCCCACTTCCTGTTTTGGCTCTGGGACAGGAAATGAAGGTAAATCCCCCTATTGGGACAAAAATAAACCTTACAAGGGTTATAATCCTCCCTTACTCTATCCAAAAATAAAAAAAAATGTAACCTATAGTTCTAGTTATCTTACGTTTCTTCATTGTGGCTTCACTGAGGGCCTTGAGTGCTTAGACCCAGGCGATGCAGGATCAATCTGGCATTGGGCAAACACTCTCCCTGAATGTTGGCAGCTTGGGGTGGCATCACATTCAGCTATTTCTGTTTTTTACAAGTTTTGTTAAATGCAAGAGAAGTGAGGACATTTCTACTACACTGCTGTCAATTTAAGCAGAAAAGAGGAGCTTTCCATGCTCATGACATCAGTCAGCGTTAGTGAAAATAATAAACTGTATGCCACACAAGTGACATCACATGCATGTACGAGTTGCTATGACTGAACAAAGATATCAATAACTGGTTCAAGAGGGGTACATTACAGGAACTTGGGCTTCACATAGCAAAGCAAGGATGATCAGCATGTTTTTCCCTAGCACTATTGGTGCCCTTTAATTGATCCCTTGAATACATTATAATAATGCGGTGTCTATTACTTGCGTTTACTAGTACTGGTATTTTTATAACTTGTGAAAGTCCATGTTGCACTGTAAGCTTAGTGGACAAAAGAAGGCATTGTTTGAATTTTATATTTATCAGGCTAGCTGGCTACCAATTTATTCCATAACTACAAGATACCTAGGCAGAAGTAGGGTGCAATAAGAGGTCCTGGGTCTACCATGGAGGCTTAACCAGACTCTTGGTATGAAAATAAGATATAGAAGTAACATCTAAGTTATCTGTATTCTTTATGGCAGAGAACAGTTATGCATACTAATAGCGGGTGTGACACTGGGCAGTGAAAAAAGAAATAGTTCTCTATATGATTCCTTAAGTACAATACAGACTACTACTGCTAGCACAGCTAGCATAAAGTACAAAAGAAGCATTCATACATACAGAAATAGCTACAGACTGATGTGTACAGAATGCAGAACAGAAGACCTGCTCATCATTGTACATATACCACAATGCATTTTTTGTGACTTGAGCAATGGAATGTGTTACAGAATAGGATGTAGATATACAGTAATATATAGAGAATATACAGAATAAGTTAGCAGGCTGATTCACCTGCAGTGGAATTAATACTATATTATGATAATAAATACCAATAAAAACAGATGGGTCACAATTACAAAGTTGCAGCACAAAACGGTGGGCAGTGAACAAACACCAGAATAAACGTTTCACAACAGATCTCACATACATGTACCCAAGAATCCCATTGTTGTGCCTTGGCCCAGGTCTGGATGCGACAGTACATTCTTCTACCAAGCACCTGGATCTACTGTAAGTACACCCACCAGACACGGTATGCCGGCAGCCATCATTCTCCGTTACATTTTTAATACTTAAAGTCAGGGAGGGAAACAGGGTTACAGGAATATGGGGGGGCGGGGGGGTCAAAAAGAGAAGAAAAGGGAGAAGTGGGAAAAGGAAGAAAGAAAGAAAGAAAGAAAGAAAGAGAGGGCTGAAAATGAGGGGGGGGGGGTACTCTTTCTTCTGCCCTGGCATTGCCCCTAGGGTGCAATCCTTGACCTAGGGTGACACAGAGCTCATATTTGGAGTTAAGACAAAGGGGGTGATTTACTAAAACTGGAGAGTGCAAAATCTGGTGCAGCTCTGCATAGCAGCCAATCGGCTTCTAACATTAGCTTGTTCAGGTAAGCTTTCACAATAAAACCCGGAAGCTGATTGGTTCCTAGGCAGAGCTGCACCAGAGTTTGCACTCTCCAGCTTTAGTAAATTAACCCTAAACAGTCCTTGTAGATGAGCCACAATGTCCAGAAGTATTTTTTGGATTGTTCTACCTAGGAAATTTTACCTGAGCATATCATCAAATAATGCATAAAAAGGAAAAGCAAATAGCACACTGGCCTTGTGCAACTCCTTTGACCCCACTTTATTAATAAAATCTGAAAAGTACTCACATAAAGATTACAATCACAGACATAACCATCTATGATATCCAAAGTACAGGATCTCCTGACATCTCCTTGGTATAGATGACCAATAGAGGGACCCTTTCTGCAAACTACAGTAGGTACAAGTCTGTTGATGCATTTCGAGGGACAAGCCCTTAGCATCTTATGTATTTTATTAATAAGAAGGTGTCGCACAAGGCTGGTGGGGTCTCTGTCTGTGTTTGTTATTTTAGTCTAGTAACTGTATTTTGCCAGAAAGTGGAAAATTTTGTATTGGACCAAAAGATGTGATACAGCAAACCTTTCTTTCCAGTATTGTGATGGGATCAAGGGATAAATCGGATAAAGGGCTGTCAATGTGTAGTACCATCTTATCATAACCTGATATATATTTCCCATTGTTCCTATTGTTTTTTCACATTTTCCCATATTAGTTTTCACCTTTTGGGATCCTTTTCCCATTCATATGATCATTGGACCATTTGGGTGAGTTATCCCTTGCCTATATACTGTATATGAGATTTGACCCTTTTTACTTGGTGCTTTTGAAGCATCAAGTTTCAGAGTGTGCAAGAGACACAGCTTGGTAAATAACTTCTAGTTACTTTTTTGAACTTTATTTTATTTTTATATTTTAGCCTGTTCAGCGACTAAGCACACTGTTAGGGACCATGAACCATGCAGAGACAGAAAATGCAGTTAAAATAACACCTTTAATGTACCGTAATAGTAAAAATAATACAGATTAGTAACGTAGTCAAAAACAGAGGCCAGGGTTAGGAAGCCAAAATGGGTAATCAGACAAGCCGGAATCGGGAAGCCAGGAATCAACGTTGTCAAAAGACAAAGATCAGGATCAGGAACCAGAAGAAACGTCAGCCTGGCAAAGTCATAACAGGAACACAGCAGAGACACACTGGATATGTTGACCAGGCGAAGGCACAAAAGGAATGAGCAAGGCAGTTTAAAAAGCCAGAAGGGGCTGGCTGTAGGCTGGACTAATGAGGCAGGTAATGGTAACCAGGTGAATCACTGTGGAAATAATGAGTGGCTGGTAATTAACTGACATCTAAGCAGCCTTGAGCACTGAGAAGAGAGCTGCTAGAAGCCCAGCCCTGACACACACTTTTGCTAGTTCAAGCAAATTAAATTTAGATGTACTTTAAGGCTGGGTTCACATTAAGAACAGATGCGGCTGACAGCCGGGGTCCGGTGCATTCCTGTTCTCCATTTCAGGGATGAATCAGGCCTGAATTTGGACGCACAGGATCAGCAAGGAGGAGCTGACCAATCTACTTCAACTTAAAGCGGAACTTTACCCATAACAAATTGATTAAAAATGTTCTTTAGTAAGGAACATCCATTCCACATGAATAATTATGCTACCAAAATTAGTGTGTGCTGTAAATTGCCTCCAGCATTGATCCTGTCTCTTCTTGATAGAGGCTGCCATTTTGCTGAAGCCCAGAGCCCCTGAACAGCAGTAAATCTTAAAGAGGAACTAAGCCCATCAATTTAACAGCTTAAAAAACAGTTACATTCCTGGAATGCCGGGATTGCTAACTGTCACATTCGCTTGTATCCTCAACCAAACTGTCAAACCATCAAATTGCTGGTGTCATAACTGATCACATGTGCAGCACCATGGCACTTGCAGATCAAACAGAAGCATCTTCCTTGGCTGTAAAGGATTGGATGGTTTAATTCACTTTAAAGCTGTCAGCAGATCAGCCTGTACAAATTCGACAGTGCCTTCAAATAGAGAGCAACTGAGCATGTGCAGAGATTGTGTATTACTGTATTTTAAACAGTAAAGGCATGTATTTTTAATGTTATACATAGCTATACCTGCAAAAGGGGCCAGCCTGAAGCAATCTAGACTTAATTCTCTGACTTAATTTTCGCTTTAACCACTTGCCGACCGCCAATCGGCAATTGACGGCGGCAAAGTGGCTCTGTAACGCGGATCGCCGTCATATGATGGCGGCCGCGTGATCGCGCCTAGTGAGCGCGCGCGCGCCGGCGGAGGCGCGCGCGCACTGTGTCCGGGGAGGGCCAGGGAGCGGGTGCGGCGGCTTCGATTGCCGCCGGCTACCCGCGATGGCCCCCCCGGAGCGAAGGAACGGAGGTCCGTGTATGTAAACACGGACCTCCGTTCTGTGAAGGGGGAAGGGCTGTGATCACAGCCTTCCTGTATACGAAGGCTGTGACCACTTCCCTTCCCCAGCCAGGGCAGTCCCCCCACAGTTGGAACACGCCCAGGGAACATACTTAACCCTTAGAGCGCCCCCTGCAGGTTAACCCCTTCACTGCCAATGGCATTTACACAGTAATCAGTGCATTTTTATAGCACTGATCGCTGTATAAATGCCAATGGTCCCAAAAAAGTGTCAAAATGGTCCGACATGTCCGCTGAAATATCGCAGTACCGCTAAAAATCGCAGATCGCCGCCATTAATAGTAAAAAAAAAAAAAAAAACCCAAAAATGAATTCTCATCCGTAAACGCGACCACTTTTGCGCAAACCAATCAATAAACGCCGATTGCTATTTTTTTTTTATCGCAAATATGAGGAAGAATATAAATCGGCCAAAAACGGTGAAAAAAAATGTTTTTTTATATTTTTTTTTGGATTTGTATTTTAGCAAAAAGTAAGAAATGTGGTTTTTTTTTGCAAAATTGTCGCTCTTCTTTTGTTTATAGCGGCGATCAGAAATGACGCAGAGGGGATCAAATACCACCAAAAGAAAGCTCTATTTGTGGGAAAAAAAGGACGCAAATTTCGTTTGGGTACAACGTCGCAAGACCGCGCAGTTAAAGCGACGCAGCGCCGAATCGCAAAAAGGGCTCCGGTCCTAAAGCTGGAAATCCTTCCGGTCCTTAAGTGGTTAAAAAAGGTCTTAGTTGCATGCATTTGCAAATAAGGATGCTGCACGCCCATCAAGGTACCTTTTTATCTCCTGTAATTCTACTCCAGTCTTTAAAAGCACCAACAGCAGGACATACAGATATAAGCACCAGATAGATTCGGAGGTAGGTCACCTAGAGTCTCCTAAACCTGAAACAGATTAGCTGGTTTTTGGTTCTATTGATCACTTGGCCCTTCCTCTTTGGACCATCTGTGTTAGTTTTACATTGATTGAGCAGCTACTATTATTTCTACATGTTGACTTGACAGTATTGAGTGTAGTTTTATTGGAAATGGGAAGAGGTGGAAATGTTAAGCAGTGTGACTCAGCTGTAACATAATTAGGTCTGCATCCATATTAATGAATCTATAGCTGCTTTCATCCTACTCTGCTTAATCTATCATGTACGAAGAAGGGAAGGGCTCATGGGACAAGCTAGTCTCCGAAATGTATTCATTTGTTTTTTTACTGTTGGCTGGGCCTTGCTTGTTCTCACATTGCAGGACATTGGCTTAACAAGATTTTAGTAATGCAATGGTTGCCATCATATATTGTGATTAAATACGTAAAGCGGTATTCGACTCAAAATCAGAAAGTGTAGTATATTGCAGCTTACCAATCATTAGATGTGCTGGCTGCATTAGCTTTCTCTTTTATGCTTTTTTCCCCCTCTACTTTCACCTGGTGATCTGGCCAGTAACACACCTCCTTTATTATTAGAGTGCCCCCAATCTGGATGAAGGAGCACAGGAGGCACCTTTTGGACAGCAACATTGTCAGTCTAGGGCAGCCTTTCTCAACCTTTTCAACACTGAGGAACCCTTGAAATAATTCTCTGGTCTCGGGGAACCCCTGCTAAAAATTAAACATCTACAACTCGTGATTCATTAGTGTGATATTCAATGGGAAGAATGCTCCTTACACTTGTGGTCATTGGGAAGAATTCCCCCTTACAGATAGCTAAAATGATCAATGGTATCATTGGGAATTTATCTGAGAGGTAGAAATTAACCATTGCGCAAGGAACCCCTAGCAACCTCTGGAGGAACCCTGGTTGAGAAACCCTGGTCTAGGGGGAGGAAAGTGTTAGATGTACTAGTAATATAGATGATCTAACAAATGGGAGCCAAATTCCAGCTAATACTTTTATAAGCAGTTACAGCAACAGTATGTTTTGCTTTTGAGATAATTAAATAAATAAAAGCTGATAACGGGAAGCACCCCTGCTAGTGTTAAAGGATAAGTTCACCTTTAGGAACATGTTACACCCATATGTATAATGTAACATGCTGCTATATACCCACCTCCCGCCGTCAACATTTTCCACACTGTGACAGTGAGTGGAGGATCTTCTTCCCGTATCCACTGTCACTTTTTTAAAACAGGGCGGTAGTGCGCGGCATCTCGACTCTCACACAGCCGTGTCATTCATTCACAGGGTCCTCTAAATGGATGAACTACAAAATGCCGCTGTCCACCACGGCAGGCAGCTTGCAGTTCTCAATGAACTGTGAGGGCACTGTGAGGGCACTGGTGAGCGCTCTTGAAGTTCAATGATTCTTCCTGCAGTTCGATAGCTGCCTGCCTGTATGGGAGGTACGGGTAGGTAGCTGACTGAACGTCTGCAAGATCTTGGTGGTGTTTTTTTTTTTTTTTTACGTGCAAAGTTATGTGCATTTATTTTATTTATTTTTTTTTTGAAAGGGGAATGTATCCTTTAAATGGTTTGTCTCATTTATGTAACTGATACATCCTGCTGGAGGGCTTGTTCTTTTGAAAAACAGACTTGCAAGCTGGATCCCCTGGTGAAAATAGAAGAAAGAAAGCCTAAGGGCCCTTTCACACGGACGTTCCGTTCAGGTCTGCCCGTCAGTTTTTTCAGGCGGATCTGAACGGAGCCTCCATGCAGCCCTATGGAGTGATGGATGTCAGCGGAGACATGTCCGTTGACACCCGTCGCTCTCCGATCCGCTCCGCTTCCGTAAAAGTGTGATGGAGGAAAACCCTATTTTTCCATCCGTCAGAGCAGATGACAACGGAACGACGGATCTGTTGTCATCTGATTTCCCATAGGGGAGAGCGGGGGCTCTGACGGATCCGTCTCTGCACAGTGAGCGGAGACGGATTTGCCATCCGTCAGGGATCAGTGGAGCGATCCCTGCTGAGCAAAACGGAGCCACCCCGTACACGGACACGTCCATGTGAAAGGGCCCTAAAAAAGAAAACAAATACAGCCATGACATCCAAGAATTGGTAAGCTGCAATATAATAATTGTTTGCTTTCTTTGTTTAATACGACGTATAACAGATGACAAAATATGGGCACAGATAGAGAACTTGTGTGACGTGCCATCTCACTCCAATGCCACAACAGTTTAGTTAGTGCAACTCCAATTTCCATGTAGTAAAAAAGGTATATTAATAAAAACAACCATATTGCAGTATTGCCTCTGTTGACATGGTTATTTGACACAGTTACTTTATAAATCTAACTATTCTTTTAGGCTCGGTTCACCCTACAGCGACTTGCGCTCCGACTTGTGTCGCCCCAAGTCGCTTGACATAAGAAATCCCATTGAAGTGAATGAGAGCCATCTTAATGTACACTACTGAAGTCGTTCCGACTTTAAAAAAGGTTCCTGTACTACTTCAAGGTGACTTCTATCCGACTTCTATCCGACTTGTGCCCATAGAATTCAGTGGAAGTCGCCTCCATGTCGGATCCCCATCTATATTGAAGCGACTTTACAGGAAAAAGAAAATAATTTACCCAGGTACTCCCCACTATTTACCCAGGCAACACCCTCCCTCCCTTCTCTTATTGGCCACAGGCAAAGTCACCTGGCATGGAGGTCGCCTTAAGCCGCATTGTAAGTCACCCAAATTTGTGTTGAAGTCGCTTTCAAATCGCCTAGCAAAGTCGCCCCTAAAGTCGGATAGCCCCTGTGTGAACCGGCCCTTACAGAATCCTTGCAGCTTGATCGGGTCTAATTTTTCTTCAGCAAATACATTGTTATATATACTGAAATACGACTTGAATATCAACCCAACCACTAAACAACAATGACGTTGCACCTCCTCAACCTATAATCTCTAGTTTATGTAGAGGAATGCTAAAAAATCCTTTCTGATTCCCAAAGGCAATTGCATAACTTTCTGGCTATGGGAATATGAGCAGCCATTTTTGGAAATGCAGTCCCTTGAGCTTACAGAAACTACGTAATGTGGAAGACTGTTCTACAGGAACCTTTTCGGTGGACAGGTCATATTTCTCATCTTCTAGTTGCAATTGGTGCCCTTGTGTCGTTTATGGTAAACTGAGAGAGTTAGCTAGACCCCTATTTATTCCAATAATATATACATGAAAAATTCACATAAATATGTTTTTAACCACTTCAATACTGGGCACTTAAACCCCCTTCCTTCCAGAACCAATTTTCAGCTTTCAGCGCTGTTGCAATTTGAATGACAATTGCGCGGTCATGCGACGCTGTACCCATATGAAATTTTTATCATTTTTTTCACACAAATAGAGCTTTCTTTTGGTGGTATTTAATAATCTCTGGGTTTTTTATTTTTTGCGCTATAAATTAAAAAAGACTGAAAATTTTCAAAAACAATGCATTTTTCTTTGTTTCTGTTATAAAGTAATTTCTCTTCATAAATTTTGACCAAAATGATACTGCTACATTTCTTTGGTAAAAATAACCCAAATCGGGGGTTTATTTGGTGTTTGCGGACAGACAGATGTTTTGGGGACTGTGACAGATGTGACAGGGACAGACAGATGTGTTGGGGACTGTGACAGATGTTTTGTGTATGGTGACAGATGTGATTGGGGACATACAGATGTTTTGGGGGCTGTTTTATGGGGACACTTATGTGTATGGGGACAGGGGTATCAGTGGTGCTTGGTGCACTGTGTGGGGGGCGATCTGTGAGAGCTCTCTGCATGAAATCATCATCATGCAGAGAGCTGTCACATAGCTGCAGCTTCCCCCCATCCCCCCCCCCCCCTCACTGAGCTCGGCGGGGGGAGAACTGTCACAGAGCCGTTCGCCTCTGTTTACAATGTGACGGCCATGATTGGACACAGCCGTCACATGATCAGGAGGGCCAATCACTGCGCCCATATCCTGATCTCTGCTCGGCTGGATCCTGTGACCATAATGATCACAGGATCGAGCCGCAGCGCGCCGCGTGGCTGCGCTGCAAGCACCCGTTCTGCAGGACGTACGTACACGTCCTGTCAGAACGGGGAAGCTCCCACCCGGCCGTATATATACAGTGGCCGGGTGGGCGGTGGTTAATGTAGCTACACAGTGGGGTGGATTTACTAAAGGCAAATAGACTGCGCACTCTGCAAGTGCAGTTGCCTCAGAGCTTAGGAAGGGAGGGGAAGCTCTGCTGACTTTGTTCAATCATCTGAAAGAAAAAATGTTGTTTTTCTTTTTTACTTTCCTTGCATGTGATTGGGTATTCTTTGCAAAATGAAGCTGCATCTCATTTACTAAGCTCTGGCACAAGTGCACTTGCAGATTGCACAGTCAATTTGCCTTTTGTAAATCAACCCCAGTCTGTTTTTTTTGCTTGCCTCCTGTAATCTCCACGTTAGCTTTCAGACTGTACACTGGGCCTCATGTTCTTTCCAAATTGAGGTTGAACTTCCCTCCTAAACCTCATTCAGACAGGCACTAATGCCTGGTACACATGATTATCGGTTGAATGATCGTCTGTTTTTTTTTTTTGCATGCTAGTTTCATGTCGAAAATGAAGAGTTTACTAAAGTACGAAAATTCTCGTACGCCAGAATAAAAATTCGGAAGTGATGTAATGTGTATTAACCACTTCAGCCCCGGAATGATTTCACACGTTAGGACCAGAGCACTTTTTGCGATTCGGCACTGCGTCGCTTTAACTGACAATTGCGCGGTCGTGCGACGTACCCATACTAAATTTGCGTCCTTTTTTTCCCACAAATAGAGCTTTCTTTTGGTGGTATTTGATCGCCTCTGTGTCATTTCTGATCGCCGCTATAAACAAAAGAAGAGCGACAATTTTGCAAAAAAACAAAAACAAATTTCTTACTTTTTGCTAAAATACAAATCCAAAAAAAAAAACAAAAAAAAAAAAAACATTTTTTTCCATCGGTTTTGGCCGATTTATATTCTTCCTCATATTTTTGTTAAAAAAAAATCGCATTCAGCGTTTATTGATTGGTTTGCGCAAAAGTTGCCGCGTTTACGGACAATGAGAATTAATTTCTGGGGTTTTTATTTATTTTTTACTAGTAATGGCGGTGATCTGCGGTTTTTAGCGGTACTGCGATATTGCAGCGGACATGTCGGACCATTTTGACACTTTTTTGGGACCATTGGCATTTATACAGCGATCAGTGCTATGAAATTGCACTGATTACTGTGTAAATGCCATTGGCAGTGAAGGGGTTAACCTGCAGGGGGCGCTCTAAGGGTTAACTGTATTCCCTGGGCGTGTTCTAACTGTATGGGGGCCGCCCTGGCTGGGGAAAGGGGATGATCACAGCTTCCATATACAGGAAGCCTGTGATCATCGCCCTTCCCCCTCTGAGGACGGAGATCCGTATTTACATACACGGACCTCCGTTCTTTCACTGCGGGGGGGCCATCGTGGGTAGCCGGCGGCGATCAAGTCCGCTGCACCCGCTCCCTGGCCCCCCCCCGACACAGTGAGCGTGAGCGCGCCTCCGGCGGTGCGCGCGCGCTCACAGCGCTAGTTATCGCATCTGCCATCGTATGATGCCGGTTTGCGATAACGAGCCACTCTGTCACCGTCAGATGGCGGTCTGCAAGTGTTAATGTATTTGTATTGTATTTTCGAATAACAACTGTGCTGATTGAACCAAAATTGTACCATCTGGTATGGTATGAGAAAAATTTTCATGCTTGTCCCATCGGATAATTTCAGATGAACTGTTGTGATCGGCTTTCAAAAGCTGTGTACTAATGATCAGACTATCATACAATCGCTTCGAAAGCGGTATTTTTCGTACGATTTTCTCATTGTATGTATGGGCACTAAGGCCCGTAGACATTGAATGGGCCTTGTGTTAGTTGCCTAAAATGCCTATTAGCTAGAATGCAGCCACTGCATCCCCATACACTTGCTGCACGCAGCACCTTAGCAACTGAAGCTGCATAAACAAGCAACCCATTCAGGGTCTACGGGCCTAAACACCCGAGCCCAGTGCACTTCAATGACAACTCGCCCGCAGCCGTAACTATCTGTGGCTGTCAACACAGCCAGCGATTCCCTGCACACTTTGTGTGCGCCCATGCATAATCAACGCAGGTAATCACTAGTTGTGCAAACACCCATGGATAACTGCAGCCACCAGCCACCCGTCATTGAAGTGCACATGGATTGGCAGTCGGAAAAAGCTGCTCACACATGCATAGCTCCCAATGGTCCCTAATTTTGAGGGACTGTCCCTGGTTCGAAACAAAGTCCCCCAGTTCCTCTTTCCTCCTCCTTTGTCCCTCATTTTGGTCTGATCTATATAGTTGTAAATAAAATGCACTTTTTACCTTTCAAAAAGTATTTCCCACTGCTAAACCTTTCATTCAATTTCTAAATTGCTGCATTTGTAAATTTCAAAAGCCAGTATAAAGAAATAGTAGTGGTGAAAAAAAGCACTTGTGGGTTTAACCAGTCATTTTTTGTATAATTCACCTTCAAGGGGGCTTCGGAAATGCTGCCCATTCATTCCAATGGACAGGGGCGGTGTAGGAGCGGTGTATAGAGCGATCCCAAACTGCCCCAAAGATGCTGCTTGCAGGACTTTTTTTTCCCGTCCCGAAAGCACACCGCCCAGTGTGAAAGCACTCGGTTTTCAGGCGCTTTACAGGTGATATTTCTAGCGCTAAGATGCCTGAAAACTGCCTTAGTGTGAAAGGGGTCTAATAGGTGTCCCTCGTTTCCATTTCAAAAAGTTGCAGCTGCAAGAATGAGCAGGTTTCTGCTGCAGTCATTCACAGTTGGGCTAGTCACCCATGCAAATGTAGCATAAAAAAGCAGTTATTTTACATACACAACACTTTAACAAACTTAGGCTTAAAGTGCTACTAACCCCAGGACCCTGCATTCACTATATCTGGTCTCCCACAGTGCACAACACATGGAAATGCAATCATTTCTGTAAATATAAACGGCTAAATACCTTTTCTCATCAGCAGTTAAAGCGGTTGTCTACTCAAAAAAAAAAAAATGTAAAAATAAAGACCTGCAAGATAATAGCATAATGAGCTAGTATGCAGCGCATACTAGCTCATTATGAAGTACTCACCTTAAAACGAAGATCCGACCGAGCCGCTCGGTCCCCTCAGTGGGAGCGGACATCTTCACCCGGATCTTGCTTCCGGGTACGCGGCTCCGGCGCTGTGACTGGCCGGAGCCGCGAGACGTCACTCCCGCGCATGCGCGCGGGGCTCGTTTTCCCCGGCAGGGTCCGGAACTAATGCTGGCTTTTGCCGGTGCACATATACGGCGCATGCGCCGGAACATACACGGCGCATGCGCCGTAACGATGTATTACATTAGAAAGGTAATATCTTCTAAACCATACAGGTTTAGAAGATATTCATTTTACCTACAGGTAAGCCTTATTCTAGGCTTACCTGTAGGTAAAAGTACAAAAAAAGGGTAGACAACCGCTTTAAAGCTGTCTTGTGACTTCTATCAGTGTCTGGTTAAAGCTTGTAGGAGGAATTTTCATTCTCCCCTGATTGTCCTATGAGGCTGCAGGACCCCTGTCTGGACAGTGCTGATTGGCCCTGTGCTGATCACATGCACTCCCTCAAGAAAAAAAAACCTCTCTAGCAATACACACCAAACTGAGTATGCGCAGTTTGCCCCTAAGGCTCTGTTCTGTCAGGAGATGGTTTGGGACAGTGGAAGAAGGGGAGGATCAGAGAAGATGGGATCAAACAGCCTTTTTACACAATGCACAGGATTAACCCCTTAGGTTCCACAGTGAGTATAACAAGCATGCTTTACTGAATATACAGACTGCTTTTACTGTTGTGGGTTTAGTAACACTTTAAGTTTATATCAGCCTCCACTGCCTTCCTGAAATGTAATCTGTGGTGGACAGTAGAGCAGCAGCTTGCAGGCGATCGGGAAGTCATACTGCCGACCCCGGAATGCCTTTTTTTTTTCTGCCATATGGGAGTTTTGAATGGTATTATGGCATTGCAACTGCAAGCCATTCACTTGGCTTGTGAATGCAGTGCAGTCCCATTTATTTCAATGGGTGAGATTAACAGGTATTGAAGCCTGTCAAACTCAGCAAAACATGTCGGATTTTCCACAGCTGGGAAGCAGAGCATTGTTTTCAGCATGTTTATGGACCCATCTTGCTGTATGTTTTCTTTTAGGTGGGCACCTTCTCCTGGGCTGTTAGGGACACACATTACAGTGCATAGGCCCCAATGGAAAAGTCATGCCTGTAGTGCCTGGACCAAGGGGGAGGGGGGAACCTTACATCCACTCAAATCACACTGTTACTACATAGAGGAAAAAAAGAAATTGCAATTTTGAAACAAGCATATGGCGTCTGTTGCGTGTTTTCAGGCATTGACTGTCTTGGCAAAATAGTTATGGCGGCACCAGTTAAAATGTTAATGATAGGTGTACGGACTATGGTTCACAACATTTTTTTCTTATACCTGTAGGCTGGTATCTCATCATCATTGCATTTCATAGGAATAATAAATCGAAGTGCAGCATTTGGGTTTGAGCGCTCAGCAAACGACTAAATATGCCATCCAAATACATATGTGTGAGCTGTCTTGCCTGCCAAATGATTTGTAATTTTGTTTGGCCAGTCTTGTGATCTGGGCCCTTCTGCCAGACATATTGCTAGGTCCTCGATCTGTCTGGGGTTCAGCTTTGTAACAGTTGCTGTTACATCTGTTTAATAAAAAAATGTAATACACTGGCATGTGTCAAAAATTGCTGAGAGATTCTGAGAGAAGAAAATGCTGCATGCAGCCGAGTCTTCCTCATGCTGGGAGCATGGCCCTGCCAGACAGATTTTTAGCTGTGATTCATGATAAGCATTTATTTCATTATTAATTTATGAATCCCACTGATGAATTTATTTGCTTGTGCCCCAGGATTTCAGCTGGGCTGCTAGATAACCTAGACACTTTTTCATGCATGCCTGGCTTACAGGAAAATGCTGGGACCAGGTGATGCCTGTATAGCTTTGTATGCTCAACTGCTCAGGGTAAACATGCTTGCAGCAGTCATGAGAAAATGTACAGTGTCAAGGCTGATCTTCAGGCAAACAGAAAAATACATAGATACATGAAATATATATATGGGAGCTGTTTTACTACCAAATGATCTGTAATTCTGTTCAGCTAGCCTTGTGATTCAGGCACCACACCAGCAACAGAAAGTACAGCCAGGCCTTGGACATCATTGTGGCTACACTACAGCTAAGCAAACAGACTGGTTTGATTAGATTGCAAAACATATTTATTGATTAGATAACAAAAAAAAAAAAAAAAAAAAAAAAAAAATATATATATATATATATATATAAAATATATATTTTGATTGCAATACAGGGGGATTTAGGTGTCCTATATATTAGTTATGACATGGCTTGGCATTTTGCTTTTGAAGACATTTAAAGTACATTTTCTATGCGGTCGATAAACCAAATAAGAAAACTGAAGTATTTGTGCTTCTTGAAAAAGGTTAAAAAAAATAGTTAATCAGTCAATCATGTTTCAGTTTATTGTAGTGCTGGCCAATTTTTCTAACCATTTCAATCACATTCAGCCGTCTTTTTATCACAAATACAATCACATACAGTACAAATACAATCAAATAGACTAAGGCACCCTAGTAACATCCTTGCAATATAATTGTGATGATGGGTTGACTTGATCAGTTTGGTGTTTTACAGATTGAATCTGGCTGAAATTGCTTCAGAATTGCTGTGTGTGGCCAGCATATAAGATGAAGTTCCATTGCATTTTGCACGTACTAGTTAGAGTGAACCTACCCTCAGATATACATTTTTCATGTTAAAGGCTAATTTTAGTAATTTTTTTTTTAAAATAATCAGCACAAGGGACAGAACTTACTATTAATATGATATGTCTCTTTGGCTGTTAGCTGCTTTATTTGAAATCCAAATTCCTCTGAACTCCCCCCCCCCCCCCACTTCACCCCAGTAGCCATCATTTTCAGGTGCTGCGGGGGTTATTAAGGGCAGGGGACCTATCATAGGCACTCGTCGGGATTGCCAACTATGCAGTATAACTCCCTAATCCTGTGCTGCTAGACTCAATGAGTCTTCCTCATGCTGGGAGCATAGCCCTGCCAAACAGATTTTTAGCTGTGCCAGGGGACCAATCATAGGCACTAGTCAGAAGTGCCAACTATGCACTATAACTCCCTAATCCTGTGCTGCTAGACTCAACAAGCAGTTAACTCATGCAGTGATTGGGGGGGAGGCAATGTTGCAAAGCTACAGTTAGCATAATCCTTGTATTCAGCTTTAAAGTACACATGAACTAAATGTTAAAAATCATACCAGCCCCCCTTATCTAACCCTTTGAATACAGCAAACTATTTAAAGCCTAACCCCCTCCCCCCGAAGGTCCATACTTACTTTCCCTGATGGGTGAGGCCTTCTGCGCTGTCTATAGCCCCTGCTGGGCCCTGTGTGTTGGCTCACTAACATGCCATACTCATACTTGAATACTCATTCTGCAGGAGCGGCACCTTATTCATTACAGTAGTATGCAGGCACATTAGGACATTAGTGTGCAGATGCAGGTAGTAAGCAGCACTCTATTTTTACCAAGAAATTTATCAAACGACATAAGTTTCCCAATCTATTCCCCCCGACCATACTAAAAATTGTAAATCAAGTACACATGAAA
>BLSH010222724.1:591304-615152 GCA_018402905.1 Glandirana rugosa | reverse complement strand
GGGGGAAGAAGATGTAAACAGGAATTTAGAGAGGGGAGCACGGTGGGAACTGGACAAAAAGTACTTCTTTTTCTGTACTCTGTTCAACCATAATAAATGAAAGGTATCCACGATGATGAAACTAGGTTGGAGAATGGATTGAGAAGCACAGGCTGAAAACCCTTATCTCCGCTGGAATCTGAAGTGGAAAAAAATAAATAAATAAATAAATAAATGGATAGAAATGTATGCATTGATACTGAGAAAAACTTCATTCTACAGTTAATGCTGCTCTGCATATTTTAATCATTAATCACTAATGTGTCTGATCATGGAGATCTTCAATGCAACGGTTTGAATCTGCTTACTGTGTGGAGAACCTAAACCACATAGACAAAAGCTTGAAGTCTGCTAATCTCCATCATATCACATAATAGAGTGAATTTCCCTTAATGCTGACAGCTTGACGAGAATAGAACTTGACATCATGAACAGTAAATTGGTTAAAAAATACAGTGTATAATGATGTCTTGTTGTTTGGATTTGTAAGGGGCAGGGCTGGCCCAAGACATTGTGCTGCCTAGGTCCAAGAATGAAATTCTGCCCACCAAAAGGCCCCCACATCCATTATTTTATATAATGATAAAAACTAAAATTAAATTTATCAGGAAGTCAGATTTACATGCAACAGAACCTTGTCTATATGCAAAATTATATGGCATACCATTATGTATATAGACAGGCTAGGGCAGTATAGGGGTTGGCTAGGGCAGTATAGGGGTTGGCTAGGGCAGTATAGGGGTTGGCTAGGGCAGTATAGGGGCAGGCTAGGGTAGTATATAGACAGGCTAGGGCAGTATAGGGGCAGGCTAGGGTAGTATATAGACAAGCTATAGCAGTATAGGGGCAGGCTAGGGTAGTATATAGACAAGCTATGGCAGTATATGGACAGGCTAGGGTAGTATATGGACAGGCTAGGGTAGTATATGGACAGGCTAGGGTAGTATATGGACAGGCTAGGGTAGTATATAGACAGGCTAGGGTAGTATATAGACAGGCTAGGGTAGTATATAGACAGGCTAGGGTAGTATATAGACAGGCTAGGGCAGTATAGGGGCAGGCTAGGGCAGTATATAGGCAGTCTAGGGTAGTATATGGACAGGCTAGGGATTAAATACCTCTAAAGGGATGCAGACACTGCAGCTTTTCACATTAGAACACTTAGAGCACACCAGGTAATTATCCACTTGCAGACCAAGCCTTGTCTGGCACTTTTCGTTTAAGCTCTGGTTCACATTGGTGCATTTTGGCATGCGATTTGACATGTCAAAATCGACGGCAATTGCACCGTCCTGATCGGCATGACGCTGCATTTGTGGTGCCACACCGATTTCCAAAAGTAGTTTCTGTACTACTTTTCGATTCCAGGTGCGATTTTCCGAATTGACATCTGTGCAGAAACCTGCACAGATGTCTCTGAAATTGCACCTGAAGTCGGGACTGACATGCGGGAATGAAATGGCATGAGTTCAGCTGAACTTGCACCATTTCATTCCCGCACCAATGTGAACCCAGGCTAAATCAGTATTTTTTGTTTGAAAATTACTTATAACCCCCAAATATATATATATATATATATATATATATATATATATATATATAGACACATACACATTTATATATTTTATTTTTAGAAGAGACCCTAGGAAATAAAATGGCGATCGCTGCAATTTTTTATGCCACGTGGTATTTGGGCAGCGGTTTTTCAAACGCAATTTTTTAGTAAAAATACATTTTAGTTAAAAAATACACAATATATACACCATTTTTTTTTTTTTTTGTATTCTATGAAAGATGATGTTACACAGAGTAAATAGATACCTAACATGTCACACTTTGACATGGCAAGTTGCGCATGTTTGTGGAATGGCGATAAACTACTATACTTAAAAATCTCCGTAGGCGTAAGTGCTCTGACAGGTTACCTGCTTAGAGTTAAGTGGGGTACGCACTATAAGAAAATTGGACGAATGTTCGTCCAATTTTTTTCTCATTGTTTCACAGCAAATTGGAACTGATAAGAGAAAATTCTCTTAAAACAAAGGCTTTTTTTTTGTTGTTTATTGTTCCTGATCATGCTCAGTCTTTCTTTTCTGATTCTTCTTGTACGAAAATCGTACGAAAATGATACACATTAAACGAAAATCTTTTGTTCTGTTCCCATCCGAGAAATATTTTGGAGTTTGTCCCTCTGAAAATATTCATACTTGTGTACGCACTATACGAAAATCGAGCTTTTACAGAGGAGGTCTAGCACTAGAATTATTGCTGTCACTGTAACATTCATAGCAATACTTCCCATGTGTGGTCCGAACACCATTTACATATACGTATGCTTTCGCTTCTGCATGGGGGCACTTTACTTTTTTTATTTCTTTTATTTTACACTGTTCCTTTAATTTTTTTTTTATCACTTTTATTCCTATTACAAGGATGACAGGTCCTCTTTATGGAGAGATCTGGGGTCAAAAAGACCCCAAATCTCTTCTTTACCTCTAAAAGCAAAAGGTCAAAATGATCTAGTCTTTTATCGCCTCTGTGACCAGCCGCCTGCACAGTGGTATAGTTTCTCGGGCGTGCCGGTGGAAATGGTGAGGCCGAGAAACATCCCCTCCCGCCGCTTCTGAAAACATTCAAGCTGCTCGTGAGAGAGCCGGCTGATAAAATCAATATCTGATATCTTCAGCCATAGTCCCAGTAAACCACTTGCAAACTGCAATGTTTATTTCAGGTACTTATATAGCGCTGTCAATTTACGCAGCGCTTTACACATATATTGTACATTCACATCATTCCCTACCCTCAAGGAGCTTACAATCTAAGGTCCCTAACTCACATTCATACTAGGGCCAATTTAGACAAGATCTAATTAACCTACCAGCAGGTCTTTGGAGTGTGGGAGGAAACCGGAGTACCCAGAGGAAACCCACGCAGGTATATATTGTGGTCGGCAAGTGGTTGTGAGCCAGTCCCTTAAATTCAGATTAAGGGCTAATTAAAACCTTGTGCGGTGACAGACGTTTTACTGCATTGTAAAATGCCTGTCACTGCAAGCACACACAGAAAACAATTGTTTCCTGTGTGTCCCATTCACACTGCAACGCAGTCAGAGGCTGCTGCATTATATTGCACAGCACTGTACAGAATCACATGGCACTGTACAGCGTCAAAACGCATCCTGCTGCCGTACAGCGCCAATAATGAAGTGTACGTTTTTTTACACTTCAAATAAAGTTTGTAGAAAGCAAAAAAAGTAGCTGTGTGATGCGCTGAATTGTGCACCACACTGCCCCGCACCACAGTTGGGAATGGACAGCTGCTGGAGCTGGTGCTGTTCTGGTGTGAACACTGCCTTAGGCTAGGTTCACACTGCTGCGGTGCGAATTTTCTGCGAATTGAATACGATTGCGATGCGAGTTTTTTCAGTTCAGACACAAGTGCGATTTCTACATGTGTTGGTGTGAATCTACTGCAAAGCTGTAGCTGGAGATGGAGGGGAAAGCTATTGCAGTGATGTGAATGGGAGATTGCGTTTTCAATCCGTGTTCTATTGTAGTCTATGGAGCTGAATTCGCAACGCACAGCATCGCACACGGATCAAACTCGCACAGGACCCTTTTTCTTCACGGATTAGATTTGCCACGCATCAATGTGAACTGCACTGGTAGAACACTATATTATTGGAGATGACTTGCGAATTTAATCTATCGCAACGCAATCTATTCGCAGTACAGTTTGCACAGGGGCGTAACGATAGGGGTTGCAGGGGTTGCAATTGCAACCGGGCCCCATGGTCCAGGGGGCCCATGTGCCTCCCTTGTACACCTGAATAGGAGGGATGGCGGGGGGTGGCATTTAGAGGACCCAATCTCCTCCATTTTTCTCTATCCAGTTTACTTGTCTTCTGCTGTTCCCAGGGCCCCTGAGTGCTTCCCTGGTCCCCCTGGGGTCTGCTGCAGAACTTGTGAAAGGGCCCCACTGCAGTACCGTAATAAAGGGACCCACGATAGGCGTAAAGGGCCCCAGGATCAGTGGGAAGAGAGAAGGGCCCTGGCCAGGGGTCAGGGGGCCCTTCATAATTTCTTGCACCGGGGCCCTGAAGGTTCTAGTTACGCCTCTGAGTTTGCAGCAGTGTGAACCAGGCCTAAGTCTGCAAAGGACATGGTGATACAAACAGCCATTTCTTCAGAGCAAAAAAGGTAGGATTCTTCTACAATGTTTGTTCAGAATTCCTACAATGTGCAATGATTACCCAGAGGAGATTTTTTTTTTTTCAAGAAAAACGGAGCTATGTAGTGGCTGCATTTGTTTTCTTTTTTGTGTTTTTTTTCCCTTATTTTTCACCTGGTGATCTGGCCAGTAACAAACGTCCTGTCCTGTGGTGTCTCCTGGATATAGGAGCAATGGGGGCACATTTGGAGAGCAGCATTGTCAATTTTGGGAGAGGTTAGAGTTAGATGTACAGTGGTATCTTGGATTGCGAGTAATGCGGTTAACGAGCGTTTCGCAAGCACTGTCCCGACTCGGTTTGTAAGCACTGTCTTGCAAAACGAGCAGGACAAGCCTCTGTGCATGCAATACCGCATGTGGCCAGAGGTGCGGGGGTACTGGTGAGCCTCGGAGACGCTCGGAAGCACTCAGAAATACCGAAAGTATAAACAGTTCCAGAGCATTTCTGACCGTCTCCGAGCCTCACCAGCATTCCCGCACCTCTGGCCACATACGGTATTGCATACACCAGCGCCCCCGAACCTCTGGCCACACACAGTACTGCATAGACAAGCAGTTACTGTGGAACAAATTATTTGAGTTTCCATTGTTTCCTATGGGAAAACTTGCTTTGAAATACAATTGATTTGGATTCCAAGCATTCTCCTGGAACGGATTATGCTCGTAATCCAAGGTTCCACTGTAAGTACTAGTAGATTTAGATGGACTTGACTAACAAAATAAAATAAAATCAAGATGGAGCTGGCGCTTGTTTGTTTTTTGTTTTGTTTTCCTTTTTTCTATCCCTTGAAGAAAACTACTTCTCAACTTGAATATAATAAGGTTATTGAATTACATTATAGAAGCAATAATCAATACAGATTCAATAGAAATATGATATTAACACCACGTATCTTGACAGGCAAAACAACTTCCTTTATTAAAAATTGACTATAAGGTAACTTCATAGATACTTTGAATATGTGGAATTCATTTATTGTTATGATAAAACCTACAACTAGATTTGATTTGAGATTATTTTAAAACGGAGTGTACAGTTATTTTACAAATATATAGATTGATATGTTCAATGCGCTACTGTAAATTGTAAAGTTATCTCTATACGCCTAAAAAAACTTTACCGTTTAAAAAAACAAAAACAAATTAGAGCCAAATTCCAGTTACAGCAACATTTTTTTTTTAATCTTTCCTTTTGGGATAAATGTTTTCCATAAATGGTGATCATGGTAAACAGCCCTGTCAGTGTTTATACACTACTACCATGCTGTGATTTTTACTGGGGAAAAGGAGGGCTGACCTAATAAGCAGACCTTTAATTTTGTCAAGAATTGCTTTAATAACTTTGTGATTCCAGGCTTTGGTTATGTATGGCTAAATGGCTCTCTATATTCCACAGCTCATTTTTTTTTTTTTTTTCTGCAGAGAAATTGATTGCCTATCAGCGGGAATTTCATGCTTTAAAGGAACGCCTGCGAATTGCTGAACATCGAACATTACAGCGCTCATCTGAGCTACATGCAATATTAGAACAGTTCCGGAAAGCAGTTTCAGAGGCAAATGGAAGCAGAGATGCATTAAGTCACTTTTCAGGTAAAAAAAAAAAAAATCTTCATTTTACATTGCTTCCAGTGACCCTGTATGTCCCATGGGACAGAACGGATATCTGTAAGTATCTATACTGTGTATATGCTGCAAGCTATTGATCTGCACAAGAGGAGCCATGATGATCTTACTAGACTAAAATACCAAAAATTTAGAAGGGGTTATATTTTTCAACTATTCTTACATTTAAACTTGTGCCCAGGTCATGTACACCACAACATTTACTGTATAGGCAATAAAAGCACTTTTTTTTTTTAACCAGAAAGAATTTTATTATAGACAAAATATAGACAGTTACAATACATCAGGTATGCAAACCATTTTCATCAATCTTACACAGTCAAAGTATAGACAAATGCATCATACAGACCACTGAAGAGTACATGAAACATTTCTCTAGATCTCACGCCACCCCATAACTTATGTTACATCAACAGTCTATCTATGACCAAGTCTACGGGGCTAATTCCCGGAGTGGACAACCACGGTTCCCAGAGCTTGCCAAACTTGCCAGGGCTCTTTCTGTGTTGGAATATAACCTTCTCCATTCGAATAGTATCTCCCATTTTGGATATCCATTCTGTTACCGTGGGGGGATCCCCCCTTTTCCAGTGTATCAATATAAGCCTGCGGGCCTGGAAGAGTGCTCTAATAATGGCCTGCCTGGGGATTTCCCCAACAGGAAGGTGATCTGTGATACTAAGGATACAGATTTTTGGTTCTAGTGGTATATCTATTTGGAACACCGCTCCAACAGTGCGGATCACCCCACTCCAGTAACGGTGCAGCTTAGGACACCGCCACAGTAGATGGATCAAGTCCCCCTCATCAGAATCACAACGTGGACATCTCGAGTCCACCCTCACCCCCATTCGGAATAAACGGGCCGGTGTATAGTGAACACGTAGCATAATGTACAATTGGGACAGGTGATGTGCCACATTGAGAGAACTCTTGCGTACAGCCTGCAGCGCCTCCTCCCACTCCTCATCCCCAAACTGCCCCACATCATCCTCCCATTTACTTACTATCTTCTGAGGAAAGCTGGCCTGTGATGCTACCTGTAACATTGAATAGCATTGGGAGATGAAGCCTTTCAGGGTAGAAATCTCTTCCATATACTGGAATATGGGGGTCGGTGAAAGCTCCCACACGGTCGTACTCCCCTGCGCCCTTACAGCGTGTGCTAATTGCATGTAGTAAAAAAACATAGAAGCCGGAGCACTAAACTGCTCAATAAAAGCACTTTAAATCAAGCCCTCATGTATCTATGTATCTATTAGCATTGTAGAGAAAATGATTTTCAAAGTTCACATCACAGTCATTGAAATCTGTGAGGAGATCTTGGCAGGCTGCTGCCCTTCTAATATAAGGCCCCTTTCACACTTGTGCGACTCGTCTTGCATCTTGGGACTGCAAAGTCCCATGACAAGTTGTATCCCATGATTTCCAAGGAGTACCATTCATATCTGTGCAACTTCGAGTTTCAGAAACTTCTTCAAAGTAGTCCCTGCACTACTTTGGTCCGACTTTCATGCAATTTGAGGTCCATAGACCTCAAGATTACACAGGTATTGCTTAAAGTCGTGGCAAAACTGCGCACAAGTGTGAAAGGGGCCTAAGTAACCAACAGGTGTCTCTAAACTGGTTAAAATAGAGTTGAGCGAACCCGAACTGTAAAGTTTGGGTCCGTACCGAACTTTGGGGTGTCCGTGACCCGGACCCGAACCCGGACATTTGAAAAAAAGTCCGGGTTCGGGTATTTTATCCCGCCTGTTGAATAGCTGCAGGGCAGTCAATCAACAAGCGTTTCACTGGTTTGCCCTTAGAAGCCATCACAGCCATGCCTACTAATGGCATGGCTGTGATTGGCCAGTACATGATGTGACCCAGCCTCTGTATAAGCTGCAGTTATGTAGTGCTGCATGTCACATGCTCTCAGGCTAGTGTAGGGAGAGGATGCTGCCGGCGCTGTGAGGGACAGATTGCAGATCTAATAACATGTCATCTTGCATTACAGAACGATCTGATTCTGGACTAGGTAGAGATTACTACTGCTTTGAGGGGCAGATTGCAGATCTAATAACATCTCATCCTGCATTACAGAACGATCTGATTCTGGACTAGGTAGAGATTACTACTACTACTACTGCTTTGAGGGACAGATTGCAGATCTAATAACATCTCATCCTGCATTACAGAACGATCCGATACTGGACTAGGTAGCGTCTACTGCTTTGAGGGACAGATTATTGTTGTAAAATCATCTCCTAGTTCTATAGGGAGAGGTTCCTGCTGCTCCTGTGAGGGACAGATTATTGTTGTAAAATCATCTCCTAGTGATATAGGGAGAGGTTCCTGCTGGTGCTGTAAGAGACAGATTATTGTTCTATAATCATCTCCTAGTTCTATAGGGAGAGCTTCCTGCTGGTGCTGTAAGGGACAGATTATTGTTCTAAAATCTTCTCCTAGTGCTATAGGGAGAGGTTCCTGCTGGTGCTGTAAGGGACAGATTATTGTTCTAAAATCGTCTCCTAGTGCTATAGGGAGAGGTTCCTGCTGTTGCTGTAAGGGACAGATTATTGTTCTAAAATCATCTCCTAGTTCTATAGGGAGAAACAAACTAAAAACAGTGTTGGCTACCTCCTCCGCCACTTCCACCTACACTGCCACGGTCACGGCATAGTCAACCTCTAGGCTCCTACTCCACATCCACTTCCTCCTCCTATTTTTAGTTTTTTTTTATTTGATTTTAAGTTATTTCCCTATCCCCATTTTTTGTAGGGCACTAGTCCTACTCTTACCCCCATTTTACTTCCTTTTGCAGCCCTCTAGCACTTTCCAGGACTTTTTTACAGCCATTTTTGTGCCGAAAAGTTTGGGTCCCCATTGACTTCAATGGGGTCCGGGGTCAAGTTCGGTACCGAACCCAAACTTTTTCGCGAAGTTCGGCCGAACCCGAACATCCAGGTGTCCGCTCAACTCTAGTTAAAAACCAATTGAAACCTTCTTTAGAGAGAAGGCATAATTACACATTAAAGTTAGTAATTACGAAACCCACAACAGTAAAATCAGTCTGTATATGCAGTGAAACAAATATATGGAAAACCAGCACTAGTAGAAATCAAGCTGCCTGCAATAAAGGCAAAACACAACCCCTTCTGGATAAATAGTACATAATTGCAGAGCTAAATATTTATTATATGCTGTATATGCAGTAAAACATGCTTGTTATACTCACTGTGGAACCTAAGGGGTTAATCCTTCACATTGTCTTAAAATGCTGTTTGATCCTGTATGCACAGATCCTCCCCTTCTTTTACTGTCCCCAATCCATCTGCTGATAGAACATAGCCTTGGAGTCACTGTGCAGATGCTCAGTTTCTGGTGCATTATTAGAGCGTTTTTTTTTCTTGGGGAGGGTGCATCAGCACTGTCCAGACAGAGAGTCAGGGGTCCTGCAGCCTCATAGGACAGTCAGAGGAGAAGGGAAACGCCTCCTACAAGCTTTAACCAGACACTGATAAAAGTCACAAGACTGCTATATACTACTGATGAGAAAAGATAGTTTATATTTATTAAAATGATTGCATTTCCATGCTCTGTGTACTGTGGGGGACCAGATATAGTGAATGTGGGGTCCTGGGTTTAGTAACACTTTAATGAACCAATGCATAGAGGAGGCAATTTGCCTTGTTACAATGCACTGGAGTGATGGACACTGAAATAATGTAGAGCATGCAGTACTTTATTCACTGCAGTATGTTAGAATGCAGTACTCTACATTGCATCAAAACATTTCAATGAAGTTCGGTTACAGTGCGATGCATTGTTTTAAGTGCATCAGCACTGCTCTCAATGCAGCACACACCAGCGGCTGTTTTCTAATGCAACAGGCCCTAAAATTTAAAAAAGGTTTATTGTCAATTGGTCAGGATTACAGGTGCACTTTAATCTTTTTTTTTTGTAAAGTAGTGTTTATCTTTAAAGAAATACGAATAGTTTTGGATAGACAGTGCCTTGAGAATTCTCTATGTAATGTCTAGAGCCCTTCAGGAGACATCTGTCACTGTGAAGTAATGATCCTGCACTGTCCTTAATGACCTCCTCTCATTAGTCCCTGCTGTGGAGTGGTATAGAGTGTGATGTTCCCACATTGGTCTTACAAAAACACATTACATCCATGGTATGTAAAAACACATGACTCTACTAATATTTTTGTACTTTTAGAGAAACTTAGAGCAAGCCAGTGAAATCCATGCAAATATGAAAAAAATAATTAATCTACATAAGACATGTCAAATTGTTTTTTTTGGGCCGCATGGTGCTTGATCGCTACTTCCTTGTGTACCTCGATAGTATTAGTATTTACAGGACATCTTTACCTTTATCATAATAAAAAAAAAAACAAAAAAAAAAAAAACAGCCTACCCTTCCTTTCCCTCAAATCTAATATCCCAATGTTTACAGCCTCTGTGCAGATATCCTCTAAAAGTAAAGGTACTAGAACAGGGGTGCCCAACCAGTGGCCCGGGGGCCGCGTGTGGCCCACGGAGCCCTCGGAAGTGGCCCGCAACCTCCTGCTCTTAGATAGCGGGTTGGCAAGCCTAGATTGCAGGTTGCTTACCCACTATCCCAAGGTATCAGTGTTGTGAATGAAGCCAGGGGTAGAGGAAGCAAGCAGCTGCAGAGCAGAGCCGCATAAGCCGATGCTTCCTGTATAGCAGCAGCTCCTGTCACAAGCGGAGTGATACCAAATGCACACCTGGGACAGCAACAGCCAGCGACACCTGAGTGGAAGATTGTTATCAAAGGTAAGTTTATTACTAAAATCACAGTGCATATACAGCATGGGCATATCTGTCCTGCAGTGGTTACTATGCTGCTTTCAAACTGATCTACAAGTGCAGCGCAATGCACCTGTGAGTTACCTGCTCTGAGTCATAGACTTCTGTTATTACCTGCGGGTTTGGTGCGCTTCCAGAATTTTCACCACACCTGCAGGGTATAATAGAAATCTAAGGCAAAGTGCAGCTAACCCACTGGAAAGTCTCATGTGCATGACGTGACGTAACGCGTAGGCGAATGTGACCGGAGGACGAACGTTACTGGACACAGTGTGTGGAGCATAGTAAGAGGCAGAGAGCCGCTGTGTATATTTCACTGCATTGATTATTCTGTGTTAATGTGAGTAGGTATTCTGCCAGAATAAACCACCTATCTGATTTTTACATACTACACTATGGGAGTCTATATATTTTTTATCTCTATCGGTCCTGTATATGTTTGAGCGGAGAACTGGTGGAAGGTATCCATAGTAAACAAGGAAAAAGGAGGAGAGAAGAGGAAGGGCCTTAAAGGAGAAGTCAGTCCATCAGGAGAGGATTAATTATATATGGGCGTTTTTTTCTCCTCTTTAAGGTGAGAGTTCTGTGAGCACGGGACGGGGACCACCACATTTCCCCAACAGTCCTTTTGGAGGTGTGCAAGGATCTCCCCTCAAAACTGGCTGGGATTGCACGAGTGAAGCACTTTAGATTATATGAATTGGAGCACAGTTTGCACTGACTGCACTTAGGCACTTTGTTTTGAAACAGTATTCAGGAGAAACAGTGATTGTGTATTTAACCAATGAAACTGCACCATAGTTATCATTGGTAAAATCTTTGAAGGACTTACATCGTCATTTCATACTGTCCCACATTAAGCACCTTTTAACTGTTTATTGTTATACACATAATACACTAGTGTGTGCTACGACTGAGATAAATATATGCATTTTTTTGCACTGTTATATGCATTTTTTGCACTTTATGTCAATATGTTTACACCAGAGGGATATGTGCAGTAGGCTGCGCAATATCAACTACTTGTAAAAACCTCACTGTGTCGTTTGAGTTTAACTTATCTGATCTACAGTATATGATGCCTTTGGGTTATAATCTGTGGCCTGAGCAGTAGAGGGTATCAGTGCTAGTGCTAAACTTTTAAGTAGATTGGGTCATACTTATCAATATACCTGTTGTGGGAACTTGTATCAAATGGTAGAGCTTTAAGGACACAATCAATCACTCGCTTTTCTGTTATGTTTTCTGTTATCTGTTTATGTTATTAAAAGAGAGTTCCCAAAATCACAATCAATGATTTTACCTGCCAGGGGGTGTTCAGCATTTTTCTGTCTCTTGCAAAGGAAATACACATTCAGCCTTTTTGCTTACACGTGGCAGTGCTGCTACTCTGGCCTTACCTTTCAGGACCTTTGTCTGTGTCCTCCACACAATCTTCTTGTGAGCACTCTGTGTGCACACAACTTGGAGCCCGTCAATGCTCTGGCTCCCATTTGTCTCTCCTATGGGGAGCCCTCCTCACTCCTGGACAGAGACCTCCTCTGTCTGCCGAGGTGGAGCTCAGAACCATGGTCCGGTCTCTACAAAAAGCCCTGAACACACCTGCACAATCAATGTGCCAGTTGTTCACAAAACAAGGACCCTGGATTGGAGATTTCATGACTCCCAAAGCTTTACAAAATCTCTGTGCTCCAGGTCCCAAACCCGATATTCCCAACCAATGAGGACACTGAAAAAACAGTTTCTTCTGAATGACACAAGCCATCTGGAGCCCCTTAACTGGCATAGGTGAGAATCCTGGGTCATAAACTCTTTTTACACCGTGACAGGGCATAGCACTGCCATGCTGTATTAAACCAGATTATTCCTTCTGCTTTACTACAGGGATTCAGGGGATTAAAGACATAAAATTAACTTTCATACATTCAATGAGTAACCCACATGACCTGTATTGAGTCTGTTATTTTCTAAATTGACCAAAGCGGGATGCCACTTGTACCCAAAAGAAAATAATAAAGAGGATTTAAAAATAGTAGCATTATAAAACTAGTACATTTATTTAATGCCACATTCCACACATATTTGTCCCTCTGGAATGCTATAGGAACTCAGCCGAAGTAGGATTTCCCAAGGTGGACTGTTTGGACATAAGTTGTCTTCTCCTAAAAAAGGTTTTATATCACTTTGGAAAGTAAGAGGGATACTCGTATGATCATTATTCCTTTTTGTATATTACAAGACCTCTGTATATTGTTATCCACATAGGAAAAGGTTTTTCCTATGAGGTAGGGTTAAATTGCATCAATTTTATTTTTTGCTGTCTGTGTCCCAAAGATACATTGGGCAGTGAGAGGAATTCTCTACAAAATGAAGAACATTATCCTCATAGACTACTGCCACTTGGGCAGGTGTCCCCATTGGAACATTTAGCCTGACCTCTTGTTCTGGTAACAACTCTAAAATTTGAAATGTGTCATCACCTTCTGTCTCTGTGACAGTGGTCAACATAGAAAAGGTAATTCTATCTAGCAGGGACACAGATAGCAAAACAATTTGATAGAGATTTTAATCTGTTCACACTCTATCGAAAACTTTAAAAAGTTTGGCTACACATATACACATTTTTTTCCCCAGACATGGGGATAATTGGTGCTGGCTTGTGATGCCCATGTTTTTAGGTTCAGAATCAATTTTCAATGGAAAGCATTCTGGAAAGTAGTTCAGGAATTCCATCTTCAGCAGAAATGAGAGATATTTTGTCCAGTTAACTTTGAAACCTGAGTACGCATCAAATTCTTGAATAATACATTAGGTATTTCCAAGGGATTGTAAGGGATAAGCTAGATAAATCAACACGCCATCTTCGGATAATGGCACCGTTCTTCTATTCTGTTACTTTTAAAGCTTTCTCTAAGGTTGGATGCTCCCAGAATTTTGGCCATGGGTTTTATTATTTTGGCAAGTAATACTGAAGGACAGAAAAACATTGCCTTGTAGCTCTTTGGATATACACTGTTTTGTTGGTATAATAATCCTTAAGCTTGGCTGTAGTTTATTATGAAGTATTTTGATCCAAAAAGAAAACCAAATCTGAAATGTTTTAAGATTATTAATATGAACATTAAAATAATTTTTTAAATTCAAGCATTATTATGGGTCTATGTAATGAAAAAGCAACATATATTCATTTTTGTAGCTATAGGCTCGGTTCACACTGGTTCGCTGTCCGACATCGCATGTGATTTGCATCCTCACTGCTGTGCCATTCACATGCGATGTCTGTGCGATGCAAATTCAACCATACATATTATATGGCTGAATTTGCATCGCATTCAGACCAAAGTCACACAGGATCCTTTTTTTGGTCCACACCAGAATCGGATCACGTGGGTGTTCACACCCATGCGATTCGATTCCTGTCTGAATTGACAGTTCGCACTGCTATATGCGAAATAATCTGGGGGTGTCATTAGCTTTGTATTGTCACCCCTAGTGGTTCGCATAAGGCATATGAACTGTCTGCTAGTCAGGTGCGATGGATTTGCAGGGTTCCCGCATCGCACCAATGTGAACCGAGCCTTAACGGGTATAAAGCCTGAGAGAAGGGCATTTTTGTTTCCTGGAGGGTTCTGGTACACACTTTATGTTAAGTATTTGTTAAGGCCTGTACTTGAACCTGGGACCTCTGCTGTGTCTGCCGATGACTCTTCTCGCTGAGCTACAGACGGTCACCTAGTTACAAACATCTGACTTACAAAGGACTCCTACTTACAAATGGAGGAAGACAACAGGAAGTGAAAGGAAATCTCCCCCTAGGAAGGGAAATTCACTACTGTAAGAGTTATTATGGGAAAAAGGTGTCTCCACTGATGCTTTATCACTAAGGTTTGTTTCCACAACAATCCAAAATTTTCAAAATCCAATTATCATTGGGAGAGGAAAAGAGGTGAAATCTTCTGAACAGAAACATAGACAGCAAAACAAACATTACGGGGGTGTTACCCCTTCCCTATGCTATCCAAAAAGCTTAAAAATAGTTTTCTTGGCTGAAGCTACACTTAAAAAATGTACCTGTTCCTACGTACAAACAAATTCAACTTAAGAACAAACCTACAGACCCTAGCTTTCTTGTTTGTAACCCGGGGACTGCCTGTACTTGAGATGCTGGAGAGTGCCCTGTCTGGTCCTTTGGACAATCCTACCTTGTGCCATGTCTTCTGCTGAAACTTCAGCTAGCATCTTGCGCTCGTCTTCCCTGCTGGCATCCATATTGTGCGGCATTCCCCCATATTGTGTGGTAGTCCCGCTACTGCTATGGGAACTGGTCTTCAAGCCATACCCCTGATCATGACAGTATTTTATCCTAACCTATATTTTTCTTTGTTTAAATTTTTTATTTTTCATAGACGAGGATAGAAATACAGCAAACGGGAGTATTTTGCATTGATATGGTCATGGTCAGCCCACTATAGTCCCAGTTAGCAGTCCACATAACGGTTCTCAGTTGATGATGCCAGGTGGATTATGACAGTAGAAATTGATGTGTTGTGTGCCAGTTCACACTTATCAGAGCTATTTAAACCTACCAAATTTAAATACCCTCCCTGTTCATCGCTTTATTTTAAATACAAAAAAATGTAAAAAAGAAAAAAAAAAAGTGGAGTTGGCTTTTAAAGGCAAATATAGTGTGTGTTTGCCAGCGCATATTTTAAGTTATTTCAGTGTTAAAAACTAAACTCTGGGCATTAACACACTCCATTGATTGCTGCATTATTTTATAATTTAAAAAAAAAAATTTAGTGGAAGACCGAATCTTTCATGTTCACTGCAGAGAAGGAAGGTTCTTCTTTCAGTGACATGGACTTTTAGTCCATTGAGAGCTACAAGCCGCCTGCCGTGGTGGAAGAGGGGACTTGTACTACATTTATTCTTAGATTTCTGTGAATGAATGATGTGGATGTGCACAGCCACACTAATTTTAAATGTGACAGTGGCTGCGGGAGAGGAACCCGCTTCAAACCTGCCAGCTGTTGCATAACTACAACTCCCATCATGCCTCTGGGAGTAATTGTAACTGCCAGCCTTTCAATGCCTCATGGGAAATGTAGTTCCACAACAGCTGGAGGTCTAATGGTTGCCTATCCCTGGTTTAGGAGATATACAGTGTACTAGCATTGCCGACTTCATTCGCCACATGCGCAGTGAAGAAATAGCCTCTGTGCTGTTTCTTCACTGTGATCGTGCCGTGACGTCACGCGACTCTGGCCAGTCACAGAGCCGGAGTCGCGGCCCCGGAAGGTGTAACATGATCAAAAGGTTTTAACATAGGTTGAGCTACAATAATAGAACACATAGGCAAAGCCCCCCTCCTCATTTCATTTTGTCACTTTTTGGTGGGAGAGGAAGCAGGTACCCGGTTTTGACAGGTACCCGCTCCCAATTCTGGTCAGATCGTCACGGCGATCCATCGGAAATTCTCCCCTTGCCTTCAACTGTCTGGGATATGTCACAGATCCGAGAAGGACCATTCACACAGCGCAGCGCGACTCACGCATGCGCAGAGGGCAGCCAACTGTGAAGCCACAAGGAGTCACAGTCGGCTGGCAACAGTAAACGTGTCGGCGTCAGGGTAAGCGTCCTTTTATTAAAAGGCAGCAGCAGTATTTGTAGCTGCTGACTTTTAATTGTTTTGTACAAAGGCTGAAGAACCACTTTAATGGAAATCATAATTACATGTTACATTTAAATAAATCTTGAAGAGAGTATACTCCTTTTAAACAAAATGTGTGTTAGAGATCCATACCTCTCATTTTTATATATCAAATACATTCCTTTCCAGTGTACAGTGCAGTCTTGTGTTCCTTCCAGTGTTCTACATTTTTAATGTGTATGTTAAAGGGGAAGAGAGATATTTGGAGATGATAAAGAAAATTGGGCGGCTATGTGCCTGTAGACTCCACAGAGTATGCTGGCTAGAGACTCCATGTCTCTGCAGAGGTCATGTTCTATACAGTCCTCTGATTTTGTTGTGACACATAGGAGAGACCGTTCAATGCATTCTTTAAAACCTTTTTTATGTTTTGGCTACTGCTACAAATAAATGGCGTTCAGAAGATTCACACTGGTAATCACATGAATTAATTAAATGTTACACTTTCGAGGGGGCGTGGCCGGCTGTGGACTGAGATGGCTGCCTGATTCCTCAGCTCCACTCTGCCTGGGACCTAAAGCAACTTCACGGCACTAAAAACGTCCATCACCACCATTACTTGTTATCAGAGGGACCCCCTTCCTAGCTGCCATCATTTTATAAGCTTTCAAGGAGGAACCAACGGCAGGACGCCTCAGCATACGGCGGATAGTTCGGCAGGGAAGAACGAGCGGACTGACAGGCCCTAACACACTCGGGCTCCTTCCACTAAAACAAGTGGGTGAACATACTTGCTATCCCATCCACCAGCTAAGTCCCACGGTCTTCCTGGCTGCATCCTCCAGAGCCCTCCGGAGCGGCCACATCGGCAAACCGCCTCACTAACTACTTCCACAAAAAGGACATGCAAGGACAGAGAGAAGAGGCTAATCAAAGCCCTCGGCCACCTACACAAACGGTCAGGGACGTGAGTGGCCCTGAGCTAACATCAGAAGAGATGGACACTGTCGTTTCTACTGCTGGCACTAACCAATCCTCTCCAGAGGATCGGGGAAAAAGAACCGCACCATCTCCAGCTCTCTCTCCAAACAAAGGCCCCATGTTCAAAAAACAACATTGGGACCTCTCAACAAACCTGGATACAGAGGTAGCGCAGCAGGACTCCCTAGCTAAGCTACCTACGACAGATCAGCCTGCCTTGGAACACACCTTGAAAATTATGTTACTCTCTCTACAGAAGGATATGCGCAATGAATTGCGTTCCTCTATTACAATGCTTCACAACAGAATTGACCACGTGGAAGATCGCACCGAACACCTGGAAGCGATGATGTCTAAAGAACACAGTGCCCACGGCAAGATGCTGGAGGTTCAAGACCAACAGGATGAAGAACTACATTACCTGAGAGCTAAAGTCACTGACCTGGAGGACCGCTCTCGCCGAAACAACATTAAATTTAGAGGGATCCCCGAAACGGTCAAACCACCAGACCTGGTCCCCTACATACAGAAATTGTTTCTTCTACTAATACCGGCACTGATCCCAGTAGACTTGATCATCAAAAGGGCCCATCGTATCGCCAAGCCAAACCACCTCCCAATGTCCATGCCAAGAGAGGACTTGGCCCGGATCCATTTCTTTCAGACCAAGGACAGCGGCTAACGGGGATAAACTTGTCCCCACCTGGAAGGCGGCCATTTTCTTGGTTAGTATCTGAGTGGAGTATAAATCTCCACTCATATACTGTGCAGCGGACTGTAGTCCTTTGCTGCTGTTTTTTAAAAACACCAATTGTTGAACATGAACAGAAATTCGTCATACTTAGGAAGTTATCGTGGTTTAAAGTAACCGGAAGTGATGCGGGTTTGGTATTCTGCGGAGTTTGGCATTTGGCCAGTACACCGGTGGACATCAAGCTCCTGCTGTTTGCTATCATCCAGGACTGCGTGCCCGGATGGTAAGGATGGACACACATACATTGCACCTAAGACACCGGGTGCTGTACCTTATATTTGAATTGGCTTAGACAATAGCACCTTGGCCCCTAGGTACCCCTTTCTCTGGGGCTACCATGTGCGAACATCCGGCATTTGATTTCTCCCTGGCCACCCTTTGATGCAGATTGTGTTGCTTATATTAGTGAAATCCCCTTTTGGGGTTCAATTACACCACCCTTATACCCTGGATGTTCTGACATTGATCCAAATTCATCATCCCCATACCTTGGAGCGCCTCTACCCCTGCTATATCTTTCATCGGAACCTTTATAGCCACTGCTTGCGCAATTGGCTCTGCTCTTGACAAATCCTGTCTTCTTTTTGTTATTACAGACATCTAGAATACAGTGTTGAGTGGATGTCTCCCGACTACTATACTATAATTATGAAGTATCTGGTTTCGGATGATTTTTGTGTTTTTAACTTATGACCACCTACCGCTGAGGAAGATCTCTACCACCTTAACATCGAAACGCTTTGGGTCCTGTTCTGCCCCCTGTGTGAGGCAGTCCAGTGGTCTTTTTATTTCACTGTTATCATTTTTTGTCTGATTAAGCAGTGGGTGCAATCCAGGTTTTCATCTGGCTTGTTCCCTCTTGCTATTCTTGTATTGTGCCCATTTTTGGCTCTAATTCTGTGATATGTTTTTGTTGTTTTTTAATTATATTAATAAATATTGTTCATTTTAATATATTCTGTCTTTCTGAATGAGTTGGTCTTCCCAATTGAAAGTCACATCTAGGGGGTTTGTTTCTTGTTTTTCAACAGCAGGGATGGGGAAATTTCAACTCGCACCTTAATCATTGTGATTATTATATTAAATTGCCCAAGAAATTCCTCTTTTCTTTCCAATCACAGCGGGAGTGGGTCGCTGGTGGTGCGCACACCCGCCCCAGACCCGAAGACAAGAATCACGTATTGGTAAGGGCAGTCCTTAAGCGGTTAAGAACTCCTCTTTAATGAACCTTGTACAAAATATATATTAGTAAAATGTATATAGGAAAAGTCTTTTACAGAATGGTGACCTGACTTTCTCCACTGCAGCTCAGTAAGTACATCTAGTCACCTCCCTTACATTAGTTGCCAGTGGGCAGAATTCTCACTTACATTGGTAGCCGATGTGAGGAATGCCCTCTTAGGTTGGTGGCTGGTGTAAAAATGCTCCCTTAAGGTACATTTGCATGGGTGTTTTGCCACAGTGAAAATCAGCTTTGAGCTGTTAGCTGTGGCCGTCGAGCCCCCACACTGGCTGTCAGCAGCTGTAGCTATTAGTGAAGGTTTGCAGAGCCAGTGATTGCAGCGGATGCACTTTTTGTGTATGCAGCTGCGATCATGACCGTTTACCACTTGGCTTGCAAACAGCCACAAATAGCTGCAGCCACTGACAGCCTGTGATTACATTGTATGTGCTTGGAGGCCACAGCTAGCCGCTTGTAGCCATCAAACCTAGCAGCAGGAATCTGTGAATTTCTGCCACTGGGATTTGCATCATGGCAACATGCCTGTTCGAATGTACCCTTACAGTGGGGACTGGTGTGGGGAATGCCCTCTTACATTGGTGGCTAGTGTAAGAAATGCCCCCTTTCTTTGGTAGCTGGTGTAAGTAATGCTCCCTTAGATTGGTGGCCAGTATGAGGATTTCTTATCTTACATTGGTTGCTGGTATGAGGAATGCCCCCTTATATTGGTGGCTGGTGCAAAGAATACCACTTACAGGAATGGCTGAAACAATTTACATTGTTTTCTTGGCTGCCCTTAAGATACCGCAGAACAAGCACTATAGAATATATACTAGTGTTATCTGAGATTAATTGTTGGGAGTTGGGAGCCACCCAAAGCCTGATCCTTGTGCTATTTGGTGAGGCCTAGGCGTGGTCATACATCAGTGATCTAAGTTGAATCTCATTATGTCTAGCCCATTTGCTCCTCTTCAGAAAACATACAAGTCTTCTAATATATGAATCATGCCTTATACTTACTGCCATATTTTGAACTTCCGGAAACATTGTCACTAGTCACATTAAGAGAAATGTGCTACAGAATGCTGTGGGTGACCTATCCTTCTAATATTTCTTATGGCCTGGTTGTCCTTCTGATCCAGGGACTTTAATACTTTGATCTATGGAGGTGGAATATTGAAAATCAGGGGATCTGACTTCATTTTCTGCAAATTTGTTTTGATTGTCAGGCTGCCAGCATTTTTAGACCGAGGCCGGCAATAGCAACATCCATTTTGTAATAATATTTGTTGCATAAAATATATATATATATTTTTTCTCTCCTTTTAGATGAAGCTCAGAAACTGTTCAAAGATTTAACTAATAGAAAATCACTACAAGTGCCAAATATTTACTACCATATGCCTCATTTATTAAACCATGAAGGAAGCCTTCAGCCTGCTGTGCAGGTTGGCCTTGGAAGAACAGGAGGTAGGTACTTCCAAATAAAATGTACAACTCATTGCTAGCTCTATCCATCTGTGAGTTACAAGCCTGCCATAATGGAGAAAATGATGGATTGAATCTTGTTACATTCAAATCTGTTATGTCATATTTTTTATAATTACAGTTTTTTTTTACTGTAATTTTTCACTTTTGAAAACAGAGTATAGAGAAGAGAGTATACACAGAAGTTGTGAATGGCAGGCTTATAAATTATGGTGCTCATCCTACTGGTACCCTCAATGATGAATTGAAAATGTATGTCCGGAAAAGATATTTCAGTTTTAGACCCCTTTCACACGGGCCATGGCCATGTTAGCGGCAAAGAGCTGCTCATTTTAGCGGCACCTTACCACTGGTTAAGCGGCGCTTTTCGGCCTCTAGCAGGGCGCTTTTAACCCCAAAAAGGCCAAGAAGGGGTTAAGAACACACATGTTGCAGCACTTCCGAACCGCTTTTCAGGTGCTTCAGAAGCGATGCCCATTCATTCCAATGGGCAGGGACGGTTCAGGTTGTAGACAGGCCCTGGGCGTCCTCACTTACAATGCAGGACTGGTGGTCCTGCATTGTACCTGATGGTGCAACTGCAGGACATAGTGGTGAAGCTGCTTCAGAGGACCGGTCACACAGAGGAGAGGAGCCTATGGAAGCAAGGCTTAAGGAGGATCTTCAACCTAGAGCAAAAAAAATAAATATTAGCAGCTATAAATACTGTAGCTGCTGACTTGTAATAAATGGATACTTACCTGTTCAGGGATCCAGCGCTGTTCTTACCCAGGCCAGCTCTTCCACAGTCTCGAGGTTCCTGGTCTTCGGGTCCCTGGCTCCGGCATGTTAACTGTTGTATTCCGGCTGCGACTTCTTGCAGCTTCACAGCCTGCTTCGCACTGCTCATATGCGAGCCTCACTACACTTGTGAATGGTCCTGCAGCCTTCTGGGACCTCTGACGTCTCCCAGAAGGCTGCAGGCACAGAAAGGCAGGTAAGTGGGAGTGTGTACATATCAAAACTGGGTAACTTTTTCCCAAAAATAATTTTAATGTGCCAAACGTAGTATAGGAGGAGGGGAAGAGGGCATGAATCAGAACTTCTCCTTTAGGGAGCTTAAGCCCCTGTTCACACCAGTGTGACTTGTCATGTGATTAGACAGATCAAAGTCACATGACAGGCCGCATGACAAGTCACATTCTATTTCTGGCCATGGGACCGTTCATATCGGTGCGACTCCAACTTGCACTGATTTTGAAAAGGTTCCTGCACTTTTTGGCCATTTCATGTGTGACTTGCAATGACATCTGTGCATGAAGTCGCACAGGTGTCGGCAAGCTGCACATGAAATTGCACTGACCGCCGACTTTCAAAGCCACATTCAGTGTGAACCGGGTGTAACCCATGCATCAAACATTATCTGGAAAAAAAATGTTTCTTCTGTAAGAAGTAGAGTATGTCACTTTGCAAAGTGAGTTTTCACCTAACTTAATGAATGACTGAAAGCTAAGAGGGAAAACACTCTTTGCATTGAATATCCAAACCAAAATTAAATAAAAACAGGATTTTTGCACAACTTATTCTCATTCACTAGACCAGGGGTCTCTAAACTTTCCAAACAAAGAGCCAGTTTATTGTCTTTCAGACTTTAGGGGGGCCGTACTGTGGCCAGTGGGAGTAGAAAATGCCCAAACGTTAATGGACGTAAACCATGCCCCATCGTTGGTGTTAGTGGGAGGATCAGTGCCCCATTGTTGATATAAGAAAGGGGAAATAGCGCCCCATTGTTTATATCAGTGGGAAAAATAATGCCGCATTACTTGTGTCAGTGCAAGGAATATTGCCCCAAGGGCTGGAGAAAGGCACGCAAAAGGCCACATCCGGCCGCAGTGTGGAGGCCATTGCACTAGACTAAAAGAAAATTCACTCGGCAAAGTGAACATGCCTGACACATGAGTTCTTTCAAACTGGCGAACCGCAAAATACAAAGGTGAAACATATATAAGACATGTTATACCTCCTAAACAATTTGTATTTCTGTCCATCCAGTCTAGCCCTTCCACAGCTAAGTGGATAACACCAGTTTCACTGTGAAAGGGGTTGTAAAGTCAGAAGTTTTTTTTTTTTTTTTTATCTTAATGCATTCTATGCATTAACCTCTTCAGCCCCGGAAGCATTTCCCACTTTAGGACCAGAGCACTTTTTGCGATTCGGCACTGCTCCGCTTTAACTGACAATTGCGCGGTCGTGCGACGTTGTACCAAAACTAAATGTGCGTCCTTTTTTGTCCCACAAATCGCCGCTATAAACAAAAGAAGAGTGACAATTTTGCAAAAAAAAACCTAATTTCTTACTTTTTGCTAAAATAGAAATCCAATAGATTCTTCCTCATATTTTTGTTTAAAAAAATCACAATCAGCCTTTATTGATTGGTTTGCGCAAAAGTTGCTGCGTTTACAGACGATGAGAATTAATTTCTGGGATTTTTATTTATTTTTTTATTTTTTACTAGTAATGGCGGTGATCTGTGATTTTTTTTTTTTTTTTTTTTAGCGCTACTGCAATATTGCAGCGGACATGTCGGACCATTTTGACACTTTTTTTGGGACCACTGGCATTTATACAGTGATCAGTGCTATAAAAATGCACTGATTACTGTGTAAATGCCATTGGCAGTGAAGGAGTTAACCTGCAGGGGGTGCTCTAAGGGTTAACTGTGTTCCCTGGCCGTGTTCTAACTGTGTGTGGGCTGCCCTGGCTGGGAGAAGGGGGTGATCACGGCTTCCATATAGAGGAAGCATGTGATCACCGCCCTTCCCCCTTTATGAGAACGGAGATGCTTGTTTACTTACACGGACCTCCGTTCTCTCACTGCGGGGGGGGCACCACGGGTAGCCCCCCCCCCGGACACAGTGAGCGCACGAGCACTAGTTATTGCAGCCACCTTCATATGACAGCAGTTTGCGATAACGAGCCACTCTGTCGCCGTCAGACTGCGGTCGGCAAGTCCAATTGAGGAAGTGACGGTTACCGTAAATGTGTCATTAGTCACG
>BLSH010222724.1:565605-576232 GCA_018402905.1 Glandirana rugosa | reverse complement strand
GTGCCAGTGTACACCTTCACCAGACACTGTCACTGCGCTGGCCTAGCTGGGGCCTGCCTGGCCCTGGGGATTGTCACTGAGCTGGCTGGGGCCTGGACCTGGGCTGGAGCAGGGTCTGCCACTGATATCATGAGGGCGGCTGCGAGCATCAGGCAGTGTCACCAGAGACAGACAAGCACTCACCTTCGCCACTTCCCGTCCGCTCTCATCCTCCTGTTCTTCACACCACAGTCACGAAAGTCTCCTCCTCATCTCTCCTGCCCCGCGCTCACCGCTCACTCTGACGTCCGCTCCGCCTCCACACAGCAGTGACCGTAGTAACCAGTTTATGGTTTATTAACGGTAATTTTCATTCCGAGACAGAGCCGGGGGGCCTTATTATCGGGGTGGATGCCTTATTATCGGGGATGTCTTATTTTCGGGGGGATGCCTTATATTTCACAACGAACGAAACCTGTAGGAAGGTCTTATTTTAGGGGGATGTCTTATTTTCGGGGAAACACGGTATCAATCTATCCAATGAGGACCCGAGCCAGTGGCTGGAGCTGCTGTGCTCGTCCCCGTCACTGGAACACTCGGGCTCAGGTAAGTAAAGGAGGGGCTCTGAGGGGGGGCTGCTGCCCTACAGAAGGGTTTTCACCTTAATGCTTAGAATGCATTAAGGTGAAAATATTGATGGTTTACAACCCCTTTGAGGATTGTAAGCTGCAATATAATTGTTTAGATATATTTTCAAAATGATTATTCAGATTCTTGCCAAAGCCTTCTTACAATGGTAATAAACATAACCGTAGAAAAACGCTGAGGTAGGATTGTTATGACACTGTTAAAGAATAAAAAGAGGGCGCCCCAACCTTGCGCATTGCCCAAGCAATATTTATTAAAATCAAAAAGAAGGAAACATACTCACAAACAAGTGGATAATGAAAGCATATCAAAGTCCATGTCAGGGACCGCTGTGACCAGAAATGTGTCGACTGCAACAAAGTGTACCAAACGCAGGTAAAATGTAAATAATTTGATTTATTATAAGATAAACAAATAATAAAGAAAACACATCTCCAATATAGTAAATAGTGAAATACAACCAGTGAATAAACCAAAAGTGAACATACAATAAAAGACATACTAAATCAAATATATACAGAGCAAGGAATAATCAAATCATAATCGTAGCAAGCCAGAGTCATACACGGAAGATCAAACAGTGGGAGCTGGAAACAGGACAGGGAAAGGGAGTCAGGAGATGGACTGAGCAGGTAGGAAGGGATCAAGCTGCAGGATCAGGGTCAGAGTCCAGGAACAGGAGACGGGATGCAGGTTTCAGGAACACAGGTCCAGGGCACAAGGAGACTATACCAAGGCAAAGAATCACAGTATTTCCCTGGTTTAAATGTGCTTCCTGTAATCAACATCAGGGGATGCCTGATTGCAGGGGATAATGTCAGCACCTGACTGCCGAGAGACACCTGCTGGTGTACACCGGAACTGCAGCGCCACCAGCAGGTGAAACCTTTAACGACCATCAGCCTCCAACTGCTGAGGGACACCCGCTGGTGGACACCGGAACTGCAGCCCATAGGTCTGGGAACTACAGTGCCACCAGCAGGTAAATAAATAACTGATGAACAAAGAGCAACCAGGTCACCAGGACTTTGTCCAGCACGCTGGAGGACCTTCCAAATGGCTGACGCGTTTCAAGGGGAGAACAACTCTTCCTCAGAGGATTGTTATGACAGAAGAGATCCTATTGGTGTCTTCTGTAATAAATCCTTCTCCCTCCCTGCCTGTCAGCGTTTGTGTTCACTGAGCTAGGCATGTGCAATTCAGCGTACATTTACTGCACTTCTTCTGTGCCACGACGGTGTAGTGTGATGTCATCATGACCTGGGTCAATCAAGTGACCCATGAGTCCGAACCCAGAAGGAAGACCGGAGAAGATGAAAGCATCCTGATAGACTGGAACGTTGACATTGCAGCGCTGGAGGTTATTGCTTGCCAGGTTAGTCTGCCATAATGCTCTACTATGTGGTGCACTATGGATAAAAGCTCCCAGGACTCCTTTTTAAATTATTTTGTAGAGGTTTACTTCCACTTTAAGATAATAAACTCAAACTCAATAAACCGTTGGGAGACGTGTAGAGACAGTATCACACTATGTGGAGTTCTTATATATTTCCACTGAGGCACGTTGTGATTTTGGCTGGTGGTTCCGTCCATTACGGGAGACTCGGTGGTAGAGCTCGCAGTTCCGAAGGGTGGCCGGATCTAGAGATGTTTTGGAAGGTGTGCTGATGTTGACGTCCATCGGTTTGCTCTGGATAATCAATATCTATGCGCATACACTTCTTACTTCTGGTAAGAGTATCCATCTATTTAAGGTGAAGGTGCACTGTGCATGCTGGTGTATCACAGCTTATTGGAAATACAAGTCACTGCATCTGTGTTTTATATGGTGAAGGACTACATATGAACTTTTGATAATATCCACAGTTACGGACTCATTTATTGATGCTAATATTTTTTAGTGTTCAATTCCTTTGTTTTACATTACACTGATTTGTTTGACTAATTCATTAATTGGGTTAGGTGTATTCACTGTATTGGTGGACGGGGATGATTCCTTGTCTACCCATTCCTTGTTTATGATTTATTCATTTCATATAGCGCTGCACTTTGCGTTTATTATCATTTATGCAATTTGGGAAAGTTGTAGTGTCAGCAGCTTCTTTCATCACTACTTTCCTCACTGAGTTCACCTCTACACACTTATATATTGATTTGTTAGCGCAATAGTGTTTTGTATTTTCTAATTCCACTTTAAGGCCTCATACACATGGACATTTTTTGACGCCAGCGTTCTCTGGCATTTTTTGCAGCTCTCCATGTTAGTCAATGGCCCCATAAAAACGCAACGTTTTTGAGCTGTAGATGGCGTCGGCGTTAGTGAGCTGAAACTAGAACCCACGGCCAGCGTGTTCTGAGGCTGTAATGTTTTGACGGTTTTTGACGCTGCAAAACGCTCACTAACGCCGTACCAGCGTTAACCGGCATTTTTTGACACCGACATTTTTAGGTTGAAAAATAGCAGAGGGATGATTTTTTTAAAAAAAAACGCCTATTGACGCCGATGCTCATTAACGCTCACTAATGCCGATGCATAACGCCAAGAAAACGCCAATTTTTTTTCCTTGAGGTCGGGCCCGACGATTTGTTTATTTTTTAAGAAACGTCCGTGTGTATGAGGCCTAAGTCTTGTTCTTGTTAGTAACAAAAAAAATCTGGTGTAGTAACAGGCTCAAGCACCGTGATGCATTTTAATGTGGCTCACAGGATGAAACGGGCTGGAGACCTCCGTTTAATACTAATGTCTCTCCCATAATGACTTTTTTCCCTTTATCTACTGAAATGTCATCTTGAAAAAAATACAACACATCCACTGTTGTGTGTTCAAGACATGACTGAGAGACAGACTTCAGATGGGTAGAGGGAAAGAGCTGCTCCAGGCCACATCAATGTGCTCTTTTGTTGGAGTGTTCATTCTGAGTAGCCTACATAGGCTGGGGTGAAAGGTCATTTGAGGGATATTAAGACTCTGTGTTGTTGTGCTGAAGAATTCATGGTCCTCAGGGAACACAGCTCTGTCCCATTGTGCTTTCTAGAAATGGCAGATATATTGCAGCATTTATTCTGCTTAGATTGTTGCCATTCTGCTCATTGGAAGCCTCTCTGGTTATTTTTAGAGGGCTGTATTTCACCGGCATCTTTAGTGCTTATGTCTTAGTTGGCTGGTAGCTATAGTAGCTTTGTTACAGTGTTGCTTGCGGGAAAGAAAACATCTATGTGATCGCGTTGCTTCTAGTCTTCCTTCGTGTGCTGTGACATTTATATCGTCGCTGCAAAATCTATGCCCTCTGCAACCACCAACTAGCTCAAATTAAGTCGCTGACATTTTCTGTTCCCTTTCTCAACACAGATACAAAATGCATTTAGCCAGCAATGGTTTTAGATAGTCAGGTGGTACTATGGGCTGCGGGTATAATCGGGCCAGCATATGCTTGGATTTTTTTTTTTTTTAAAAAAAGGTAACTTCACTTTTGTGAGGGAAAAAAATAGCAAATAAAGAAATAATAATATAGCGTATACAACTGCAACACAAGTCATATTGTGATTATAATTGAATGTTATTAAAAATTACCTTTCCTTTTCAATCTTCAGCTCTGCCATTTTCTGAAATGCAATATAATATGGCTACCTGGAAATGTTCTATACACAGAATGTATACAGAACACCCCCCAGAAACATAATTTCCTGCCTGTGTAATTGGCCCACCAATTTTCCCAGAAGTCTGCCTAAGATACAACCCAGTTCATACTTGTGCAATGTCAGATTATTGTCACAGGTGCCGATCGCATGTGATGTCTGATACAGTTATATGGCTGAACTCGCATTGGATTCACACAGAAAAAGGTGTATGGACTTGGTTTTTCCCCGCACTGGAATCGGATTACATAGGTGTTCTCACCCATGATATCTGATTCCTGTACGAATCCACCGTTCACACTGCGATCTGTGAACTGATCTGGGGGTGTCATTATCATTGTATTGCCAGCGGTTCGCAGAGAGATATGATGAGAAAACCCGTGCTGAAATTGCACTGGTTCCCGCATCGCACCAGTGTGAACCTGGGCTCAAGGCATCCCCTGCAACAAAAATGTCATTTTTGGTATGATACTTCCAATAGGAAATCACATCTAAAGGGATTCAGAACCTGCAATTTTCCTCATTAGTGCCCTGCAGGTGCAGCAGCTTATTGATAATTATGAAACCACTCCCATTAGACTCACTTTCCCACATGGATACAAACACACAGGGATTTCTTCAGAATAACAAAAGGTAGGAATCTGCAACAGTTTGTTAAACTTGTAATGTACATAGATCACCCAGAGAGGAATGTTTTTTCACAACATAAGTGGAGTTGCGCTTTAAACAATCAAATCCACAAACAATAGAGTATCCATAATGTCCCTAATTGATTGTTTGAGCCTCAGTTTAGATCTGATTTGAGGAGGAATTATAAATCATTTTGCATCAGTTGGCAGCCCTGTGATATTTTGTTCAGGAATTTAATTGTATTTCGTTCAATCAGTTTATCAGGTTACATGATGTAAACAGAGATGCAGTCGCTAACTTACTATCATAGGTTATGAACATATCCTAAAGTGGAATTCCGGGCTATAATTCCAGCCGTTGTTGGCAGTCTCTCCTCTCCCCTGAAGCTGGCTCCTTGGAAGATCATGTAATTGGACCAGACTTGAGAATAGGGAAGTATAAAAATCTTCTTTCTACAAGGTAGTTAGAATAGAGGTTAGAAGGGGATGTGAGCAAATTTAAAGGATAAGTTCACCTTTGTAAAAAAATGAATAAATGCACATCTTATTGCAGGTAAAAACATTTGCATTTATTATTTTTTTATTAGGAGCCTGCAGAGTAATGCACCTGTGATCAGAAGATCATTGGTGCAATCTCAGCCTCCTGCAGACTGTCCGTGTTATCTGTCTGCTCTTACCTTGTACGCCCTGGTTTTAAATAGTCAGGTGGTACTGTGGGCTTCGGGTATAATAGTGGCAGCACATGTTCGATTATTTTTTATAAATGGTAACTTCACTTTTGTGGGGAAAAAAGATAACAAATAAAAGAAAAATAATATAGCGCATACAACTGTTATTAAAAATTGCCTTTCTTTTTCAATCTGCAGCTCTGCACTTTTCTGAAAATGCAATGTAATATTGCTATCTGGAGGTGTTCTGTACACACAATGTGTACAGAACTCCCCCCAGAAACATAATTTCTTGCTTGTGTGATTGGCTCACCAATTTTCCCAGAAGTCTGCACTAAGATACAAGTCAGATTAAAGGCATCCCCTGCAACAAAAATGTCATTTTTGGTAAGATACTTCAAATAGGAAATCACATCTAAAGGGATGCAGACCCTAAAATGCTCCTCATTAGTGCTCTGCAGCTGCACAGCTGATTGATAATTTTGAAACCACTCCCATTAGACTCACTTTCCCACATGGACACAGCCAAACACACAGGGATTTCTTCAGAATAACATAAGGTAGGAATCCGCAACAAAGTTTGTTAAATCCTTGTAATGTACATAGATCACCCAGGGGGGAATGTTTTTTCTCAACAAAAGTGGAGTTACTCTTTAAACGGTCAAATCCACAAACAATGGAATATCCCTAGCATCCCTAATGATTGTTTTTGTCTCAGTTTAGATTGGATTTGAGGAGGAAAATTATCAGTTCTAATAATTGAGAGCTATTGTCCACTGCAGCCAATCAGAATCTCCCTTTCATCCTTATCTCTAGTGTGTTTTGTTCCTGTGATGAAAGTGATTCCAATGACATCCTCAATTGTCTGATAGGGCTGTATTTATCAGGTATCATGTAATTGCTGCCAATGACGTAGTAGCAACCAGTTAGATTCAGATCTCAGTAGATTGCAGCTGTATAATTAATTATTGCATTTGAATTAATGCTGAAAAGTTCTTAACTTAGACACTTGAATAAATATTCCTCTGTCCTATTAATTTGTGTTTTATTTGCTTTTAAGGTGGAACTTTACAAATAACACCTTGATAAAAAATAATGTTCTTTAGCAAGGAACATATTTTCCACATTAATAATTCTGCTACCAAAATTAGCGTGTACTGTAAATTGCCTCCAACATTGATCCTGTTTCATCTGACTGGAGGCTGCCATTTTTCTGAAGCCAAGAGCCCCTGAGCACAACGCCAAAAATGAAGTGCAACTGAGCATGTGCAGAGCAGGGCGAGACAGTGTATTGCTGGATTATAAACAGTATAGGCACTTATTTTTAATGTTTTACATAGTTATACCTGCAAAAGGGGCCAGCCTGAAGTGATATAGCAGGGCTCAATTTACTGACTAAAGTTCCAATTTAATTGTCTGTATTACTTAAAGCAGTACATCAGGCATTTTTTCCCCCGGGATTGTGCCCGCACTGTATGGGTTAACTGCATGTTTTGCTCTAGTGGAGAGGACAGCCTGCCAATCCTCCCAGTGCAAGACCAGTCCAGCAGTCTTGAAAATGGACTGTTCCTGATATCAGCACGCTCCATAGGCAGGAACAATCCACTGCTGGACCATAGGGGAGCACAGTTTTCTGGAGGGTCGGTGGATCAGGTGAGTATGATCTAGAAAAAATGAGCAGTTGACCCATGCAGTGTGGGCACGGCCCCACTGCATGGGGAAGAAAAAAATTGCCTGGAGTTGGGCCTCTAAGCAGGCCATGTGGACTGTAGGCTGAACAAAAGAAATGCAACAGATTCCTCCCTCCTCGCTAAACAGCGCAGATGGATAAGTCTCCCTTTGGGCTAATGTATTCCAAAGGCCAGCACCTCCAGGATGTCAGAATGACTGAACTGTGCCTACATCTAATCGGATGTTCAGCCAACAATGTTCCACCCTCCTTCTTTGATTTTGTTTAATTGACAGATGTTGGGTGGAGTGGTATAAACATCATCTAATTTCAGTTGGTTAATTGGGAACCGGCCAAAATTCACTTGGTGTATGACCAGCTTTATTGTTTGTAGACTGTGACCCTCTAAATTGCCTTATGCTAATTGTGACTACCTATGTACATCTTCATAAACCATTGCAGAATTGATCTTTCCAAATAAGAAGTGCTGAACGGTAATAGGATTATCCTATTTTAGATTTTATGTGTAACTGAGATCTTTGTCTTGTGGGTTTACGCAGACAGATCCTATTACACCTTATTTCGTGTTACTAACTTGATTTTATCTTTTTAATTAGATTCTCCGTAGAAATCAGCTCCGGTTTAGTTGAAGTAATCTCTCCTCCTGCTGCCTATTATCCAGACTTGACAAATTTAAAGGAAACCTTTGGAGATTCAAAGGAGAGAGTCAGGTATGTCATAGCACATACGCCAGTGGTCTCCGAACTGTGTCCTGGGGGCCAGATGTGGTCCTTTGCTTGCCTTTTTTTGGCCCTTGGGGCACTATTCTCTCCACTGGTACGAGACATTATTCCTCCCACTGATACCAGACTCTATTCTGCCAACTGACATCAACATTGGGACACCATTTCTCCCACTGGCACCAACAATGGGGCACTATTCCTACCCCTGATAGCAAATGTTTACTCACTCCCGCTTATACAAACCGATGATGCATTGTGTGCACTGCTATATGTACCAAATTATGTCCCACGAGGACCCCTGTATACTTTGGTGGTAACTTAGGGTAATTCTATACATGTTGGATACTGTTTGTGAATACCATATATGCATATATGGTCTTGATTCTTAAAATTACTTAATAAATTTGTTTTTATTCAATACCTGTGTACGTGCCGATAAAGTCCATTTTCCTTTGTTTCATAAAACATTCAATTGTCTTATATTGGGACGTGGCACATGAAATTACAATCTTAGGGGTCCTTCCGGCCATCGTAGGACACCCATAACTATTTACTAATACTCACTCCCGCTGGCCATAGTCTGAAGGACAATAAACTGGCCCTTGTTTAGAAGGTTTGAAGTCCCCTGACCTACACGGTATACTCCAGTTTAGATGTGTAAAAGGAAGTTTTTTGCTTTCACTTTGTTTTCTTCATGGCTGTAAAAATTATAAAGGCATTCTGTTTAGTGTAAATGGATAAGTATAGTTGGTTTCCAGTCAGCACATATTTGAGTTATAAGTGCAGTGCTTACTTTTGAAGCCAAACTCCATGTAGATATAGAAGGCACACATTTCTGCTGCTTTTTTTTTTGTTAATACATTCAGTGTAAGTACCTGAGTTTCACTTGCAGTACCTGTACAGCCAAGCTCAGACTTTGGGAGGAAGAAGCAGCACAATCATTGTGCACAGTTGTGCTGCAGTGCAAGGATATGCTGATAGCAAGACAGAATAGAGTGGCAGAGAGATGAGCTCTTCAATCTGCCACCTATCCTTTACTGTCCAGTCACAGACTGGAGGTGCTACAAAGTCAGTGGGTGTTAATTAAGAGTAGCAGAAAAATATCTAATCTCCTGCATTGCCATACAAGGCTGTTCGGTGTGGCAGAGCTGTGTAAATTAAGGACTGGATTGAAAGAAATACAATCCCTTTGTCATGTGAATCCTCACCTTTGTATGTATTTCATCTGTTTATTTTGTTGCTTTACCTGGAATTCAGCTTTAAAGCAATTTTTGATGTTCCTTTTCAAATTCACTTGTTTTTTTTTTCTCCATATTTTGTAATTGGTTTCAGGTTTAGGCATTTGTCAATTTGTACTTGCACTGAAGTATACATTTTATGTGGACTTCAAAAATTAATTAAGAAAAATGATTCTAAGGTTTATTTGTCTTCTTACAGATGGAGAACCAAACAGAATTTAGACTATTGCTTTCTTATGATGTATGCTCAGCGGAAGGGTATTTATTACATTCAGGTAATTCTTTTCTGTTTTCATAATTTAGATGTACTGGTAACTGCAATTTAGTGTGCAGCACAGCAGCTCAGTAAATATTCTGGAATGCTCAGCTTCTTGCTGAGGTCACTTTGGCAGTCGCATTGTAAAACCTGGTTATATATGTATAGGTATGTATATACAGTATCTCACAAAAGTGAGTACACCCCTCACATTTTTGTAAATATTTTATTATATCTTTTCATGTGACAACACTGAAGAAATGACACTTTGCTACAATGTAAAGTAGTGAGTGCACAGCTTGTATAACAATGTAAATTTTCCGACCCCTCAAAATAACTCAACACACAGCCATTAATGTCTAAACCCCTGGCAACAAAAGTGAGTACACCCCAAAGTGAAAATGTTCAAATTGGGCCCAAAGTGTCAATATTTTTTGTGGCCACCATTATTTTCCAGCACGGCCTTAAACCTCTTGTGCATGGAGTTCACCAGAGCTTCACAGGTTGTGTCCTCTTCCACTCCTCCATGATGACATCTCGGAGCTGATGGATCTTAGAGACCTTGCGCTCCTCCACCTTCCATTTAAGGATGCCCCACAGATGCTCAATAGGGTTTAGGTCTGGAGACATACATGGCCTCAGCTTCTTTAGCAAGGCAGTGGTCGTCCCGGAGGTGTGTTTGGGGTCGTTATGTTGGAATACTACCCTGCGGCCCAGGCTCCGAAGAGAGGGGATCTTGCTCTGCTTCAGTATGTCACAGTACATGTGGGAATTCATGGTTCCCTCAATGAACTGTAGCTCCCTAGTGCTGGCAGCACTCATGCAGCCCCAAACCTTGACACTCCCATCACCATGCTTGACTGTAGGCAAGACACACTTGTCTTTGTACTCCTCACCTGGTTGCCGCCACACACGCTTGACACCATCTGAACCAAATAAGTTTATCTTCGGACCCGGCGTCCCATCATAAGGTTGTATTGCTGGGGTTTGTGTGGAGGCCCTGCTGGTGACGGAACGATTTCTTCGACTCCGGTACATACAGAGGTCTGGATTTGGGATAACTCGTAGACACCCCGTAGGAATTTACCTTCCACCTCCTCGCGTTCCAGAGATTCTAGGTAGTCGAGGCTCTACAGTAGTACCTCCTCACCTTCTCCTGTG
>BLSH010222724.1:521840-533623 GCA_018402905.1 Glandirana rugosa | reverse complement strand
CACTGGCAGGCATCATATATGGGCACAGTGCCATCCCTACAGTGCATAATATGGCCCTTACCTGGTGGTCTAGTGGGGGCTCCCTGGTGGTCCTGGGCGGCCTCTGCATGACTTCCCTGGTGGTCCTGGGCGGCCTGGGTGTGCTGTCCGGCGGGGGGGGGGCTCCCTGGGGTCTTGATCCGGCTCCCTGGTGGTCCAGTGGGGTGATCCTGAGGGTGGCTGCGCTGATAAACGTTCAGCGCAGCCCCCCCCTGTCAGAAGAGCAGCCGATCGGCTCTCCGCTGCTCAGGTCTGCAGACCTGAGCAGAGGAAAAGCCGATCAACGGCTCTTCCTATTTACACTGTGATCAACCGTGATTGGTCACGGCTGATCACATGGTAAAAGGCTTCGGATCGAAGCCTTTTACCTCGGTTGGTAGTGCGGTGGGTCACACTGACCCACGGCACCACCGATCGCCGCGATGCGCGCCCCCAGGGGCGCGCGATCGCGCATTATCCTGAGGACGTCAATAGATGTCCAGTCAGGATAATGAACCCCCCGCCCGGACGTCATTTGTCAATGCGCCGGGCGGGAAGTGGTTAAAGGATAAGTACAGCCAAAGCTTGTTTGGTTGTACTTCTCCTGTGGATCACAGGAGTGCAGTTTTTTCTGCACTCCTATGACCCCTTTTCAGCTGGCTGCTGAGCAGAGCAGAGAGCCGCTCTCTGCTCACTGACCATTGAGCGATCAGTGGTCTTTGATTGCTCAGTTCTTCGCCTTAGAGCTGGTGGGGCACAGATGCTACATCCACCTAGGTGAGTAGGATTTCTCAAAAAAAAAACAAAAAACAAAAGTTTTTAAGGGTTTAACCTCAAGCTAGAAGGCCTGTAAAGATTCCAGATTATTGATCCATCCTGAAATCATTGGTCATGGGTCATGTGATGCTCATGTGGGTACATTAAAGTGGCTATAAATCCTTACATATACCCAGTGAAGTGATTAGCGTTAGGTGATACACAAATCATCCTACATAAGTTGTAGCTGTGTATCTGCAGTAATTTTTTCTGTAGATCGTTCTGAAAACACCTCCACATAGTAGGAGAGAAATCAGAGCTGTGAATATGAGCCACAGACTGTGTGCTGCAGCTCACTTCCCCTTCACCTTTTTAACTCTTGTTGGGGATAATCTGCCAGAAGTGAATAATGCTGATAACAGAGGAACCAGGTAGCAGAGAGAATACACACTAAGAGCTTTGGAGAGAGGCAAGTACACCGTATAAAAAGATGTGTTTTTTTAATATTTTATTTCTGAGGTTTACAATCACTTTAAATTGGACCATGTGTCAAAAATTGACTTTAGCTCTGCCACTCTCTTTTACAAAGATGTTTATTGAAGTTTTCAACAAATGTATACCGCACAAGATAAAGGTGCAAGCTATTGCGTATGCACCTTTATGTAGAAGCTCTGCCGCTTCCATCTGAACAAGAGTCTCTACTCAGCTAGAGGGAGACAACCTGTGCCTTCTGGCACCCACAAAGCCTGCTCCATGCAAAGAATGGGAAATGTCAGAAATTTAGCTGCCACCATACATGAAGGACACCTGCTCTCCCAAATGAGTAAACGTTTCAGGACTCCCACTTTATTTCTTTTTATTGGAGCAGAGGAGTCATTTTTTACTTTAGCTCTGTATGCTTTTCCAACACCACGTTCCAAATGCACTGCAGTTGTGTAGAATTATATGACACATATAACATAATATCCCAAGGGTCTTTTAGGCGGTTTTGTAAATAGTTCAATGGCCAGGCTGACTTAAAACCAAGTGTGATTTAATTAAATCACGCATCAACATAAAATGGATACAAATTACAGTTTGGTGTTGTAAAAATAAAATTGAGTACTGTCCGTGAGTTATAGACTGGGGAGGGGAGGGGGGTGACAGTCACAGAGGGGGTCGTAAAACTTTAGAATAATGAGTGAGAAAACCTATATCCAAGTTTAAGCACAAACATATAAGAAATGTAAGCAGTAGTTATAAAAATGTAGTAAGTTTCAGAAAAAGATTGAGCTTCTTGCCCCCTCTGTTGCAGAGGTAAAATGAGCGCTGACTTTTAGGCTTTTAAGAGAACAGCAGAGGGTGGCTCTAGGCTTTGTGAGGCCTTAGGCAAAACCTAGACATGGGGCCCTACTCACGCCCATAATGGGAAAAGTAATTCAAGCGATAAAAAATTAACTTTATAAATTGCATATAATTAAGAGCTTTAAAGTGCTGGTGTCAGTACTCTCTATCTTGGTGCTGGTGTCGGTGTCAAATTAGGCGGTTGCAAGGCCCTGTGAGTGCGAGGCCTTAGGCGGCCGCCTAATTTGCCTAATTAGAGAGCTGCCTCTGGAGAACAGCTGTTGAAGTAAGACAGCATGTAGGCCGAAGTAAACAAGATGTCTCTGTGTGTCAGCATCAATGTGTGTGAATGTATGTATGTGTGAATGAGTGTCTCTGAGACCACGTGAGTCTCTGCTTTTATACTTTTATAACAAAGCTTCAAGACAGCCCATCATAAAGTTATTTCCTAATTCAGTCTGAGCTAAATGTGTAATAACCATGTTGGTAATTGTTCCAAATACACAGTGGGTATAGAAAACAATCACCCCCCCTTTAAAATAATCACATTTTGGTGCTTTGCAGCCGGAAATTAAGACAGACACAGTTTTTGTTTTATCCAGCTATATTTACTCAGTGAAACTTATAACATCCAAGTGAAAGATATAACACCAATGTCAGAAAAAAATATAAAAAAATTCAAAAACAGAATCACTGATTTGGAAAAAGGATCACCCCCCTTATGTCAGTATTTTGTTGAACGACCTTTTGCTTTAATTGCAGCCTTTTATCAGTTGGGATATGTCTCTACTAATTTTCCACATCTAGACTTTGCAATATTTGCCCACTCTTCTTTGCAGATCTGCTCAAGTTCAGTTAAATTTGATGATGACCGTTTGTGGATCACATTCAAATCACTCCACAGATTTTTAATGGGGTTTAAGTCTGGGTTCTCACTAAGCCATGCCGGGACATACACCTGTTTCTCCTTCAACCACCGTGTGGTCATTTTTGCTGTGTGCTTTGGGTCATTGTCATGTTGGAAAGTAAACCTTATTTCCATTGACAACTTTCTGGCAGAGGTCAGCAGATTTTCCTTAAGAATTTGATGGTATTTTGCCCCATCCATTTTTTCTTCTATCATGACAAGTGCTCCAGTCCCTGCTGCAGAGAAACACCCCCATAACAGGATATTACCACCTCCATGCTTTACTGTAGGAATGGTGTTATTTGGATGGTGAGTGGTATTGGATTTCCATCCAACATATTGTTTGGTGTTAAGACCATATAATTCAATTCTATTCTCATCTGACCATAACACCATTTTCCATGTGGCCTCAGAATCTTCAAGGTGCGTTTAAGGTGGTCAGATGAATAATTTAGCCTCAACACCAAACGATATGTCTGGCTGAAATCCAATACATCGCACCATCCAAATAACACCATTCCTACAGTAAAGCATGGAGGTGGTAATATTCTGTTATGGGGGTGTTTCTCTGCAGCAGGGACTGGAGCACTTGTTACGACAGAAGAAAAATGGATGAGGCAAAATACCATCAAATTCTTGAAGAAAATCTGCTGCCCTCTGCCAGAAAGTTGTCAATGAGAAGAAGGTTTATCTTCCAACAAGACAATGACCCAAAGCACACAGCAAAAATTACCACACAGTGGTTGAAGGAGAAAATGGTGAATGTTCTTGCATGGCCTAGTCAGAGCACAGATTTAAATCCCATTGAAAATCTGTGGAATGACTTAAAGACTGCAGTCCACAAATGGTCACCATGAAATTTAACTGAACTTGAGCAGTTCTGCAAAGAAGAGTGGGCAAATATTGCAAAGTCTAGATGTGGAAAGTTAGTAGAGACATATCCCGACAGACTTAAGCTGGATACACACTATACAATTATCTGTAGATTTTTTCCTTTAGATTTACCAAAACCATAAAATATGAGGTCAAACCTTAACCACTTCCCGACCAGCGCCGTAAATAGGCGGCGGCTGGTTTTGAGTGGCTGTACTGGGAGATAGTGGTTTTTTATAGTGGATGGTCGGCTATCCGAGGATAGCGACCGATCCGGCTCGGGAGCCATTCGGCCGTCATCCTGGGGGGCGGAGGGGGCATCCCACCTCCCGCCGCCTTCCGGCACTCTTCTCCGGCCTCCCATCCCACGGGGAGACCGGAGCGACGATCCGGCGCATCCGCCGGCTAGGAGACCTGATAAAAGCCGGATTCGGCTCAGATCGGTTCTCCTTCGGCAAATTCCGGAAGCAACGTCATAACGTCACTTCCGGTTTACTCAGCGGCTAACGGCACCAGTTTTAAAAAAATGACAGTATTCAGAATCGCCGTTTTTGGCGATCTGAATACTGTGAAGTGCAAAAGAGGGATGGGGGGTCTTTTAGACCCCCCAGCCCTCCAAAAAGTGTACCTGTCACCATATATTACTATCATAAGGGATGTTTACATTCCTTCTGATAGCAATAAAAGTGATCAGAATTTATAATTTTTTTTAAAGGAACAGTGTTAAAAATAAATAAAAAAAAGAAGCTTAAAGCGCCACCGTCCCCGCGAGCTCGCGCAGCAAAGAAAACACATACGTAAGTCACGCCCGCATATGAAAACTGTGTTCAAACCACACATGTGAGGTATCGCCACAATCGAGTGTGAGCAATAATTCTAGCAAAAGACCTTCTCTGCACCTCTAACCTGCTTACCGTTAAAATTTTTTAAAGCGTCGCCTATGGAAATGTTTAAGTACCGGACTTTGTCGCCATTCTGCGAGTGCGTGCCATTTTCAACCATAACATGTATGGTATCTATTTACTCTGCATAACATCCTCTTTCGCAATATACAAAAAAATTGGGCTAACTTTATTGTTGTCTTATTTTGTAACTCAAAAAAGTGAATTTTTTTCCAAAAAAAAATCGTGCCTTAAAGACCGCTGCACAAATACCGTGTGACAAAAAGTATTGCAACGATCACCGTTTTATTTTCTAGGGTGTTTGAAAAAAATATATATAATGTTTGGGGGTTCTAAGTAATTTTCTAGCAAAAAAAAAAAAAACAGTTTTTAGCTTGTAACCAACAAATGTAAAAAAGGGCCCCGGTTGGTAAGTGGTTAAAGCCTCGTACACACGCTGTGATTGTCGTACGACCGCAAGTCCAATTTTTCCCCAAAATCGGCTGTCTGTGATTTTGTCTAGCGTACTGATGTTCGTAAAATTATCGTTCGACAGAGGTGAACGTAGTGACGTGCTACGAGCGTATAAAGAGGAAGTTCAGTTTTCGTGTATCTCCCTTTGGGCCTCTTTCGCTGATTTTGTGGTTACACGACCAAACGCTTCCGGCTCGTTCCTGGGTTCCGAACATGCGCGTTCGTACTTTCAACTTTTGTTTGTCCAGCTTCTGTACAGACGAGCCAAAAATTGGACATGGCCTTGTTGGCGGACAATAATTTTCTAGTCGGCTCATCCAGCTTTTGTTGGACGATAAATGAAAATCTACCGTCGAATGGAGCGTACTACCAGTCAGATTATTGGACAACAGGCTGTCATACGAAAATTTTTGGCCAATAATTGGACCGTATGTACGGGCCTTTATGCAATCAGGCAGACCCTTGCACTACATGGTTTTCGTAAATCTAAAGGAAATAAGAGAACAAATGTTGTATAGTGTGTATGGGGTCTAAAGGCTGTAGTTAAAGCAAAATGTGGTCCTACAAAATACTGACATGAGGGGGTGTTCCTTTTTCCAACTCAGTGATTCTGTTTTTGAATTTTTTTATATTTTGATATTTTCTGACATGTTGGTGTTATATCTTTCACTTGGATGTTATAAGTTGCACAAATAAATACAGCTGGATAAAATAAAAACTGTGTCTGTCTTTATTTCAGGCTGCTAAGCAACAAAATGTTATTTTAAAGGGGGGGGGGTGATTCTTTTCTATACCCACTGTATGTATGGTTTCTAGCTGACATTACCAGAAAAATACTTTGATTGACAGAAACATAAAATAGTATGCTAAAAAAGACTGTGATGTGACCTTTTCAAGCTCAAGAATATCAAAAATTGCAGCGCTCCATAAAAACAAGTCTGAGTGAGAAAAATATATATCATTTTGGTGAATGAAAAATATAAAGTCCATCTACTTCAAAGGAACTTCTGCAGTGACATACATATATATATCCTCAGAAGCTGATGAAGTGGCCACTCACCAGATGAAGATGCTGCCTCAATTAAGAGGACAGCAAAAGAGTTTTGATAGCCACAAAATATGAAGAATTTTCCAACTTATCGTGTCCTCATCCCATCCACCGGTATTACCAAGGGAGTAAAAATGAACACAACATATTATTTTGCTGGCTGCTTTTTGAATACACATTTTTTTCACTCATTTAGTGCTGATTTTTTCACCTCTTTTCAAGCTAAAGGGTCACAGTCCTGCATTCTTTGTAATAGATTGATCCTTTAGTCAAAGAATACAGCTATGTGCAAAAAAATTTGTAAATGCATAGACATAATCAACTATAATTGAAAATGTACTATTATACACTATTCCTAATTCGCTAATTAACTAACTATAATATATATATATATATATATATATATATATATATACACAGTTTTGCTCATAAGTTTACATACCTTGGCAGAATTTATGATTTCTTGGCCATTTTTCAGAGAATATGAATGATAAAACAAAAACCTTTCTTTCACTCATGGTTCGTGTTTGGCTGAAGCCATTTATTATCAATCACTGTGTTTACTCTTTTTAAATCACAAGGACAACAGAAACTACCCAAATGACCCTGATCAAAAGTTTACATACCCCAGTTCTTAATACCCTGCATTGCCCCCTTTAACATCAATGACAGCTTAAAGTATTTTGTGGTATTTGTGGATGAGGCTCTTTATCTTCTCAGATGGTAAAGCTGCCCATTCTTCTTGGCAGAGAGCCTCCAGTTCCTGGAAATTCTTGGGCTGTCTTGCAAGAACTGCACGTTTGACATCTCCCCAGAGTGACTCAATGATATTGAGGTCAGGAGACTGAGATGGCCACTCCAGAACCTTGACTTTATTATGCTGTAGCCAATGACAGGTTGACTTGGCCTTGTGTTTTGGATCATTGTCATGTTGGAATGTCCAAGTACATCCCATGTGCAGCTTCCTGGCTGATGAATGCAAATGTTCCTCCAGAATTTTTTTTGTGATAACATACTGCATTCATCTTGCCATCAATTTTGACCAAATTCCCTGTTCCTTTGTAGCTCACACATCCCCAAAACATCAGCGTTCCACCTCCGTGTTTCACAGGCCTTGTTTACTCTTCTCAAAATGAAGCATTTATGGTTGTGGCCAAAAAGCTCAATTTTGGTCTCATCACTCCAAATGACTTTGTGCCAGAAGGTTTGAGGATTGTCTCTGTGCTGTTTGGTGTATTGTAAGCTGGATACTTTGTGGCATTTGCGTAGTAATGGCTTTCTTCTGGTGACTGGACCATGCAGCCCATCTGCCTCCTTATTGTACAGCTTGAAACAGCCACACCACATGTTTTCAGAGAGTCCTGAAGTTATTTGTGGGTTTTTCTTTGCATCCCAAACAATTTTCCTGGTAGTTGTGGCTGAAACTTTAGTTGGTCTACCTGACCGTGATTTGGTTTCAACAGAACCCCTCATTTTCCACTTCTTGATTAGAGTTTGAACGCTGCTGATTGACATTCTCAATTCCTTGCATAACTTTTTATATCCCTTTCCTGTTTTATACAGTTCAACTACCTTTTCCCGCAGATACTTTGACAATTCTTTTGCTTTCCCCATGACTCAGAACCCAGAAACGTCAGTGCAGCACTGCATGAAAAATGCAAGGGTCTGTCAGGAGTCCAGAAACGCATTGACCTTTTATACACACACAAAATAATTACAAGCAAACAGATCACAAGTGAGGCTGGTTACCTTGTATAGGATGAATTTATCATGTTTATTGCACAACAAATGAACACTTGGATTTTGCCATCAGCTTGACACCAGGCCAAACATTATATATCCTCAAGTACTGTACTAATGGGAAATTTTCCATGCATGGGATGCTGATACAGAACTGCTTGACCTGACAATTGTGTTTCATTATACTCAGCAATTTCACTTGATGATTTCTAGTCTGTGCCATTAGAACTTGTGCTTTTCTTGTTGCCATCCTTATTCCCAGGATTAATTTGACCTTGGAATATTTAGACTCATTGGTTTCTCTCATGGTCACTTTGCAATATTGAATCCAGGATTATACATGTATGGTTGACCTTCATTCAGGGTGCTAGTTATCAGGCAATTCCATAACATTAGTCTGCTGAAGTGTGATCACCCTTGTATTTAATTAACACGGACAATAGATGATCTTGAGGTCCATAGCATTGGCAAACAGCCGTGAATGGTGGTTTCCCAGATATACATCTTGAAGCCTGTTGTTTATTCAACTTGCACTTTATACCTGTATGATGTTGTTGGGGTGGCTTCAGAGGGTGTTTTTTTATATGACAATGTTGTCTATTTTTAATGTTTCCATGTCCTCGCACCCTTTAATTCATTTTTGACTGATATTTGTAATAAAGCTCTTGCACCTGATATACTGCGGCTTCTCTCACCTTTTTGAACTACTTTCTGGGTTGTATCTATCAACCCACCCCCCTTTTTGCTTCATAGCCATTCAAACCCCTTTGTGTCAACGTGTGTGCATGTTATCAGGCCAAAATCACCAGGTTATGTAAACTTTTGTTCAGGGTCATCATGATTTAAAAAGAGTAAACACAGTTGATTGATAATAAATGGCTTCAGCCAAACACGAACCATGAGTGAAATAAATGTTTTTGTGTTATCATTTATATTCTCTGAAAAATGGCCAAGAAATCATAAATTTTGCCAGGGTATGTAAACTTATGAGCACAACTGTGTATATGTGTGTGTGTGTGTGTGTATATATATATATATATATATATATATATATATATATATATATATATATATATATATATATATATAATGACTGACTAACTGTATTATAGATTACCAATGATTCTCTTTGTAAAAGATATTTTCCTATCACTTGTTCAGATCTTTGTTGCACACACCACAGTAATTATTTTAGTTTGAGACACCACTGGCCCACTGACCTTAACCAATAAACACTGGACACAAGCAACTGGCCAAAAGCTGACATTCACACTACTTCTAAACCTGACTTTGCTGAGCATTTCAAAGTCACAACCTAAAGTATAATATGGAGAAATGTGAAATGAATAGAATACAGGCGTCTGTTATAAAGCCAAATGAATAAAATTATTCTTTAAGTTGTGATCTGCGGCAGATGTCAATATTAAGTAGGGTTGCACCGATACCGGCACTAGTATTGGTATCGGTGCCGATACCGAGCATTTGCAGGAGTATTTGTAATCGTGCAAATGCTGCCGATGCCTAGTCTGATACCTGGAAACTTAGGGGTGATCGATGCGGCAGTGGGGGAAGTTACAATCACCGATCTCCCTGTGTGGCTGATTGCTGCTTCTCCTCCTCTCCCTTCTTTCAGCTGCTTTATTGGAAGCCACCCAGGGAGATCGGTGATTGTAACTTCCCCCACCGTTGCACCGATCACCCCTGAGTGTCCCCTGTATCTGGCTCCCCTCCCGTGTCTTTCTCCGGTCCCCCTCTGTGTGCTCCTCCGGTCCCCCCCATGGCCTCCTCCGCCCCCCTGTTCCAGATCTTTCAGGACAGAGAGCAGAGGAAAGAGCCTGTAAATATGTAATTTACCGGCCCCTTCCTTTTCTAAATGGACAGTCAGTGACTCTGTTGATTCATAACTAAGCATCATAAACTGTGTTTACGATGCTTCAGTTTTTGAATGGAGGAGCCTCTGTCTCCTCCCCATTCATCTTCATTACAGCTGAGGCTGCTAAAAAAGTTACTGGGGAATCTGTGTCCTCAGTTCCTTTCCATGTCAAGCGCTGTGCAAACTGTTGGCGCTATATAAATCCTGTATAATAATAATAATGTCAAAGGGTCTGTTTAGGCCCCTGACATCTCACCAAAGCCCCCCCCCCCCCCCCAACAGGGCTGATTTAAAAAAAAGAGACATTGTAATAAATATTTTAAATTGTAAAAAAAAATAGAATACAATACAAAACACTGACTGTCCACCCCCCCCCCCCCCCCAAAAAAAAAAGAAAGCACTGTAAAAAAAAATACCAAAAAAAGTATGAATTGTAAATAATAATTTAAAAAATGTATTTAAAAAAAAATAAAATAACAATAAAAAACTACTGACAGTTCACGCCTCATTAGTGCTGCATATTAGTGCCACTGTCACATGACATTAAAAAAAAGTATCGGTAATCATTATCAGTGAGTACTTGAAAAAAGTATCGGTAATCATTATCGGTGAGTACTTGAAAAAAGTATCGGTACTTGCACTTGGTCTTAACAAAGTGGTATCGGTGCAACCCTAATATTAAGTTAATGATGCCCCAAATGCAGGCTGCAAACACAGTGCATCTGCCTCCACTGGATCGCATGGTACGGAGGTACCATGTGATCTGGTTGCATAGTTTCCAAAAGTAGTGCATGAACTACTTTTGGTTCAGTTTGGTTTTGATCCCATTTAAACTGAATGGGCTCAAATCACACCACACTGAACCATATGTGAATTGCACAGGAACACGCAGCATGTTCCTGTGCAATTTCTGTGTGTACCGCCCGTCAGAGTGGAAAAGAGATAGCAGTAACTAACTGATAATTCAACAGTAGTCAGGTTGTTAAAGTGATTAATGGATGCTTATGCTTGTTTTTAGAAAGAAATTTTGGATTTAAGAAAGAATGCCAAAGACAAGCTTCTGTCAGATGGATTCCTCAGAATAGGTGAGTTTTGTTATGCACTGCAGCATACACTGACCTGTATTCTTCTATCAACAAGAATAAAAAATTAAATGCTGCAATTTACATTCCCAGCCCACTGGCTGAGAAAAAAAGAACAAAAAATAAAAAAACGGTGTATGGCCGGCTTTTTGGATGTGGCTGCTGGTATTAAATACAGCCTGTCACAAAATAGCAGATAACTTTTGACAAGTACATTATAAAAACAGTGGTCAAGGAAAAGTTGATTAGATTTGGAAACTATTGACCAGCAGAAGAAAGTAGCAAGCTTCAATCACAACTGGGTGGTCATATATTGTTACAGTATACAAATTAAAGTGTATGTAAACTATACAGTTTTGGGTAGAGTGGTAAGAGGTTAGAACCCATAAAAAGGTTTTGTGATTATAAACCCTCAATTTTTTTCTCTTAAAATAATAAACATGTCATACTGCACTGCTCTGTGCAATGGTTTTCCACAGAGCAGCCCCAATCCTCCTCTTCTGGGGTCCCCCACCGGCGCACCAATTCCTCCTCTTCTAGGTGTGCCCCCATAGCAAGCTGCTTGCTGTGGGGGAACACCTGTTGGCTCACGCCCGAGCCTATAGACACATATAGTGCGGCTCGGTCCTGTCCCTCACCCTTTGTTCACAGGATTTGACTGACAGTAACTGGAGCCAGTGGTCCCTGCTGCTGCTCTAGACCCTGTGAGAAGAGGAAGAGAGGGGAGAGAAGACTGCAGCTGGGCACAGTGTTGGATTGCTGACAGGCTCAGGTTGGGGGGGGGGGGGGGGGTATACCCAAGATTGGA
>BLSH010222724.1:499334-512034 GCA_018402905.1 Glandirana rugosa | reverse complement strand
AATCCTTTTGGGATAGCACGCCTATCCCCCTGCAAAAGAGGCATCCTTCACCTGTTTGGAGCACGAATACCCATAAGGACTATCTGAGCACAAGTCACTGGAAATATCACTACAAGCACTTTATTTTTGTTACAAGGACTTTTTATACACATTTGTGTTTTTATATGTTTACACCTGCTTCACTGTGATAATATCACTTCACTAATTTTTGGTTCATATAATTTATGCAAATGTATTTTTATATTGAAGATTTTATTGGTCACATTTTTATGCATTTTTGCTGAACGTTTTATATGGAAGAGTCACATTATTAATGAATTAATCACAGAATATTTTTTGCCATTTCACTATTTATATATTATTATTCAAAGGGTTGATACAGATAGATATTATCTGAGGCTGCGCAGTACCATTTTCCTTTCAAACACTATAAGATTGATCATTCAAAAAAAAAAAAACATGAGGCTGAAACCGAAGTTACTCTGCAGAGCTCCCTGAGGAGAGGTCTGAGAGCTGATTGTAGGGAACTGACACACCCTCCTTCACACAGGAACAGAGCTGAGGCTGTCAATCTCCTGGAACTCCCTCTGTCACCATTTTTCTCTTGGTTTTAGGAAGACTTGTCAGAAGTGATTCATGCCGATAGCACAGGAATGAAGAAGCAGGCTGAAATGGCACTTAGTGCTTTTATTTGAGACAAGTACACTATAGATGGATATGCTTTGTTCATATTTCATGTCTGAGGTTTACAACCAATTTGCACATTAATATGCTACATGCCACATATGAATGCACTACAAAGGTCTGAAAGGGCCCTAACATTATTGCTAATAAAACTGGTCCTCAAGTCAAACGAAAATTTTATTTATTAATTAAAAGGCAGGAATGAGGATGGAAAGAAAATTCAAGCAATTTGTTTGTAGATTTCATGCTCATTTATATTTATTAAACTTTAAAAATGGGTCATACTACAGTAAAGGATATCTGTGTACAAATGTCCTCTGCGTGACCTACCATGGTTTGTAATTTACACCTAGTTACTGCCTATATGACAGAGCAGGGGTGTCAAACTCAATTTCATTGTGGGCCACATCAGCATTATGGTTGCCCTCAAAGGACCAGTTGTATCTGGGGTGTGCTACATACAGAGTGCAGGGTTCAGGAGTGCATTATGCAGAGTGCAGTGTTTATGCAACCCCAACCCTCCCTGTATAGGCAGCTCTGTCTCGCCTGGCAGGGAGATAATTTTCTTTCTCAGATTCTGGAGACCTGCCCCCTCCATGTGTGCATTTAGGGATCTGTTAATTTCAGGAGCCGCTGAGAGCAAAGCTGTTTCTTTTGTATTTATAAGTGACAGTGGGGAGAGCCAGAGGTGGTGGAATGAAGTTCTGGCTGGGAGGACCACATGGCAAGGCCTGGCAGGCCAGATTCAGCCTGTGGGCCCTTTGTTTGACATATGTGACATAAAGTATGATCCCCTGTGCTTTAAATATAGAACAGTGGTACCATAATATCACGCATTGGCGATTATCTAGATTGCGCCTCCGTGATTATGCATTTTGAATATATGAAAGATATGCTTAGCTGCTGTTACAGCAGTCTGTTCTCACTATTAAAGATGTAAAAGAAGTGCACTGGGTCAGGCATGTTAGCATAAGTAGATCATTAACTAAGGTCAATGAAGAGTGGAACAAAGTTGAATAAAGAGTAATGGCCAGTTTTAGACTTTAGGTGTGTGCAGCAATCTTATCCATGCCCAACATGAAGACATTGCTGCTTCTTGATGTGCAAGCATCTCTATTTCTCATGCAGGAAGAATATAAGAAGCCACACAGATGGCATGAAAGAGAAAATGCATAGGAGTACATGAAACGTTCTTCAGACGAAATGATTCTGATAACTGAATTTGCAGTATCATTGATTTTTTTTTTCCGTTATTTAATGAGTTAAGAAACAAAGTAGTATTGCCTAAATGGCTTCTTTGTCTCCATCCATTCCTTGTATCAAACACATTGACCCTTAATTCAGTACTGATTTGTTTTTGTTGTTGCTGTGATTGGAGTCATCAATTTTAGCTATGCAGATCAAATATGATTTCATGTTGTTTTACTTTTGAAAGCACTTTTCCTGTATCATTAATTTCATTGTATTTACATGCAGTTTTATCTGTGGCAGCTAATATTGTATATTCCATGGTAAATTAAATTAACTATGCCTCTTATAAATACAAGCTATTGACAATAAGTTCATTTGGAATCTATTTGTACATGTGTATGCTAACAGAGCACCATAAAAAGGAATAGCTACTCAGAAAGTATTTTTGTATGGCTTTTTTTTTTTTTTAATCTCACATATTTGTAAAATGTATACCAAATACAGGCAGTCCCCGGGTTACAAACAAGACAGTAGGTTTTGTTCTTAAAGCGAAGTTCCACCCTTAAAAGTCAGCAGCTACAAAAAGCGTAGCTGCTGACTTTTAATAATCAGACACTCACCTGTCCCACGCTCCAGCGGTGTGGCTGCCCGCTGCTTCGCTCCTCTCCCCCTCCTCTGTGCAGTGCCGGCATAGCAAGTGTGGGTGCCCGTCTTTGGCTTCAAAGCCGCGCTGCTGATGGCCGGTGCATCTTCTGGGACCTGTGACGTGTCCCAGAAGATTGCCGGGAGGGGGGAGAGGTGAACTTCCTTCCGGCTCCGGGGCGCCAGGAGAGGAAATGGCAGCTGGGACCGTGTGAAAACAAGTGTCCGCCCGCCGCCCCCCCCAAAAAAATGACATGCCAATTGTGGCATGTCAGGGGGTCACTGTCACTTAAAGCGGAAGTTCCACTTTTTGGTGGAACTCTGCTTTACATTGAACTTGTATGTAAGTCGGAACAGGTACATTTTTTTAAGTGTAGCTCCAGCCAAAAAAAAACATTGTTAAGCTTTTGGCATAGGGAAGGGTTAACACCCCTGTAACATTGTTTTGCTATGTCCATGTTCAGAATATTTCACCTCACTTTCTGTCCCTGTGACAATTGAATTTTGAAAAATTTTGGGTTGTGGTGGAAACAAGCCTTGGTGATAAAGCTCCAGTGGAGAACCCTTTTTACCATAATAACTCTCACAGGAGTGAATTTTCCTTCCTAGGGGTAGATTTCCTGTTGTCTCCGTCCGTTTGTAAGTATGCGTCATTTTTACGTTGGATGTTTGTAACCGGGGACTGCCTGTTACTGTACTCTAGTCCTCTATTGAAATTCAGCACTTCTATGAGGAACCTGTCAGGACAAAAATCCATTGTTGATTTGGTGAGTCACAGAAATAAGCATGTGTCAGGACACAGATTACACATGCTTGTCTCAGGTCAGTGACACAAAGTATTGAATTATAAGTTAGAATGACAGTCTTAAAGCATGCGCCTTCACTCAGAAATGGCAGATCCTGTCCTGACGATGCCTTTAATGCCCAGCTGAACTTTTAGTTTAAAATTAACCAAATATATTCCAGGTACATCAAAACAAAAAGGGTTCAGTCTTACCGAATTTGTTTTTCTTTAAAAATCAGCCACAGCCTGAGTGGAACATCCTTCCCCCTGCCCGCATGCTGCAGAGTAGTGCTCTCTCTGGGGAAGCAGTGATAGTGGTACACACGCCCCCTGCTGAATCAGAGCCAGAGCTCTCCAAGCAGTGGGAAGCATAGGCTTTGCTTATTGCCCAGCTATAGGTCTGACTCAGTAGGGGATGAGTTGGAACTCTGTAGTGGGACCACTGCTTCTCCACAGAGAGCAAGGGGCCCACTCTGTAGCATACTGGTAAGGGCCAGAATGTTCTTCTCAGGCTGTGGCTGATTTTGAAAGAAAACAAATTAAATGACATTGACACGTTTTGTCTTGATGCACCTGGACTGTATTTAAAGGAGTTGTAAAGGCAGAAGGTATTTTATCTTAATGCATTCTATGCATTAAACTAAAAAATATTTTGTGTGTAGCACCCCCAAATACTTACCTGAGCCCCATCTCTCTCCAGCGATGTCCACAAACGTCTAAGCCATCCGGGACATTCTTCCTAATTGGCTGAGACAAAGCAGTGGCGCCATTGGCTCCGGCGGCTGCCAAAGTCAGTCAGCCAATCAGGAGAGAGAGGGGGGTGGGGCTGGGGCTCTGTGTCTGAATGGACACAGGGAGCTCTGGCTCAGCTTGGGTGCCCCCATAGAAAGCTGCTTGCTGTGGAGGCACTCAATAGGAGGGAGGGACCCAAGAAAAGGAGGATCCGGGCTGCTCTGTGCAAAACCAACTGCACAGAGAGGGAAGTATAACATGTTTGTTGTTATAATTTTTTTTTTAAACACAAGACTTTACAAACACTTTAAATGATTCATTCTGAAGGTTCAGTTGAACTCAAAAGCTGAACTCAATAAGAGATATAAAAGGCACAGTTTATTGCACCTCTGTATCCATTAATACTACACCATTAAACATATTTTCAAAAGCAGAGTAAATAACTGAATTTAGTAGTAGTATAAGAAGCTAATCACTTGTGCTGCAGTGCTCCTGTGCCAACAAAGAAAATGCATAATAGCGGGAGAGCAGGGAGACAGAGCGATAAGCTAATTAGTCTGCTTCTACTCCTTTGAATGTCCAGTCACAGACTGGGGGAGGGACAGGTCATGTAAGTGATACGGAACTGTAGCAGGGAAGATCAGGTGCCCTCCCATTAGACAGGGCAATGCTGTATGGAAAAGCTGTGTAAATCTCAGGACTGAATGGATAAAAAACACTAATCATTTGTCAGGCAAAACAACTCTCATAGATCCTTTTCATATGTGTACTCAGCGATTTACCTTTAAACTGGAACTATACTCACCTCAGCTCCAGCGGCATCCTCAAGCTCCCTTCCCGGCCGCTGACATCTTCAGGTAGCCGGATTCCAGTTCTCAATCGCCGGCACTGTCACTGGCTGGGCGGGCATGCCCAGTAGTTCAATCAGATTCGGCCTTGCCAAATTCGTACAGCGAGTTACATGTGTGGCTCACTGTACAAGGTCGGACATGCAAGTAACTTTAATGCAGAAGCGACAAAGCATGTCTCTTCTGCATTAAAATTCCTGCCCATCTTTAATTCTGGCCTCAAGTTACACTTTAAGGCTGGGTTCACACTGTTGTGCTGTGGTAACATGCATCAGCATGCACCTTACCATAATATGTGAAAACGTGTTGGTGCACTGCCCATTCATTCTAAATGGCACCCTAGTAGATCTTGTTGACAGATGTGCTATGCAGCATGGTGCAATACACTACTGTATGCTGGTTTGTGCTGCATTACAAAAATAGTGCTTAGGCTACCTTAATGCAACAAAAGATACATGCATGGATAATGTGTATCAATGTGTGTACACCAATGCAAGTGTCAGATTGGAGGAGTGGGTGTTTACAGGCAAGTAAGGGAAAATCTTCCAATGTGGACCACTGCTCTTCTGACAACTCTTCAAGACGGGAATTCTGTTCAAAAACTTCTAATAAATGCTGTGCTACCCTATTTCAATACACCATGTGTGGATTTCTAATATCAAGTGCTGTTGTGCTTGTAAACACAAACAATTGTGTGATGAAGTGCTCATAAATACATGCTATTCATACAATAAGTGTGTTATTATGAGACCTTAAAATGTTTTGAAATAAATTGATTAAATTAAATAATCCATAAACTTGAAATCAAGTATGCTCCCAGTGAAAGTAGTGAAAACATTTTTTCAAGAAGGTTCCAAATGAAAGTGCCCTGAGGGCATGCAATATACCACTGCAAATCACTGTGTGCTCCCACCAGGGTGCGCAGTCACCCATAGGTGTGGACCCCCTGGGCTTATGCCGAGGCAGGTTTACAAGGCTTCTAAGTATATGTTATTCCACCCGAGAATATGGAGTCCACCTCGTAGAGTGCAATTCATGGGAAAGACAAAGTCACGGAAATCGAAATAGCATAATACTGTTTAAAAATATGCACATGAAGACATAAAGGTGTTCACTCGCAAAGTTGGGTGTTGTGTCCCGACACCAGGAATGATTTGCCAACTAGTTCCAATGCCAAAACCACCTTTGCTCCGCAGTCCACTGGAGCCAAGAGTGTGTTCCACTAGGCGGAAATGATGTAGTACGTGACCAGTAAGCCCGCCCCTAAGTGTTTCATCATCAAGATGTTATCAGGAAGCGTGGTTCACTTTGGATAATTTCCCTTCATTTTCTTTTGCTTCTCCAGGGCAGAAAGTGAAGGAAAATCTCCCCAGTTGGACACAGAACACAGCAAATAACTTGAGGGAGTAGGGAAGGGTTAAAACCTCTATTTACATAAAAAGGGAAGTTTTGGCTTTACATACACTTTAATACATGGTAAGAGATCACCTTCCCCTTTGGTTCAAATTATGAATTCAGACTACATTTGTCCTAGATGTGATAAAAGCCATTTATCTAATCTTACCTCTAGTTTTCATGAAGGTGATTGTGCTTTGATTAATAAAAATAGTTTATTTTAAAAGGATTAAGTTGATAAACCCATGGTGATTTCCTTACTGTAGTAGTATACAGTGATACCTCGGTTCACAAATTTAATTTGTGAAACGACTCTTGTCGGAAACCAAATTGGTTGTGAACCGAGGCAATTTTTCCCATAGAATTCAATGTAAATCAAACATTTTTATTTTGTTTATATATACAGTAAAATGATGAAATATATGTACAAAAAAAAGGATTTTAAACATGTGTTACACACAGTCTTTTACATTAAGCTGACCTCTTTCATGTGTACAAAAAAAAATAAAACTTTAGCTCCTCTTTAATCCTTGTAGGTACAAAATAACAGATCTTGGCGCCCTATATATGTGGAGGTGAAACTGAGATCAATGTTTGGTTATGCAGCCTACTTCATAACAGGAAAAGACCTGGAGAGATATAGTAATACAAAATAGATAAGTAATTGGCGCTCACCTTCACCTCAATAGTGTGTGCACATGTATAAACAGATTGATAAATCACTTGATTCAAAAAATTTTGGCTATTGCGCCATAATATAGCTCAAAAAAGTGCACAAAAAATAAAGCACAATGTGCATCAATCATAAACAAGTGAACAATTGCATATACTAAGGATAATAATCAAATCATCAAAAGTGCTAAAACAATGATAGTTGTGCAGTTTAGAAGGTGGAGAAATATCCACAATGGAAAAAACTGCCAATGTGCGTAGATAATGTGCAAATGAACAATTGAAAATAAATTGAGGTAATGGACAGTTCATCAAAGTAAATTGCATCAATAGCAGCCAGAAAGTGTCCAACAATCGTGCTCACAAAGTGCCAAACAGTGAATGGATAATCCTATATTCTATTAGGGACGTGCTCCACCACCAGGAAGTGTGACAGGGGTTCACACTTACCAGAAAAAAAGAGATTTTAAAACCCTAATCGATCAATGAGAGGATTCAGAAGGATGAAAAGGTCATCACACATCTAGCCAGGAACGATATGATGATTCCAACAGGCATCTCTCAGAGGGTATGACTCATGCAAATAAAATAACACCTTTCATCGCGCAAAACAATTTATTGGACTAAAAACAGAAGCATCCAAATGCCCACTCACATGTTCATGTGCTGATGTGCCAGCACTAATAGATCCAGCATGTGTATGAATGAGACAGGCTCGTCTCTGTGTGGCGTGCGTTCCACCGCTCGGAAAGGTCAGAACCAGTTTGGGATTGTTTCAAACAATTTAAATGACTAATCTAGGGGAAAACAGCACTGTGCATCCGGGAAAAGATCATCTGGGGGCATAATAAGGTTGTAGAATTTATATGAACTGTTTTTCCATGATTCCCAATCAAGTGAGCCCACCCTCATGATATCTTGCACTGCTCTTCTCAATATGAACGTGTCAGAGCAGGGAAGATGGCTGCAGCTCGTATTCGTGAACCAAAGCATATTTTTGTGAACTCTTCTGTTCGCGAATGGAGCTGTTCATGAACAGAGGCATTACTGTAATTGCACTCTAAGGACTCATTCAGATGGGTAATTAGGCCCATCCTCTGTGCAGAGGAGCTGGAAGATGCTTGTGCATCCACTTCAGAGCTGCGTGCAGGCAGCCTGTAAAATTGGATGCACATGGAGTGCTGGCACAGACACAATCACATGTCAAAGTTTAGTTTATTCAGAATGAAATGAAGCTTAGTTATGTAGCATGAGGCTGTATATTCTGCAATATTTACATTTGTGGTAAACTCATTCAATTAATCCAAGCTCTGCAAGCTGATATAACATGCACTGCATTCACACAATGTCACAGTAGCCATGAGATAAAACAAAGTTCAGGAATACAACTTTATCCCATTGTTTTTCAAATCTATGTACACAACAAACTGTATGATTGAATCAGTTCGGATATCACGGTTTTACTAACCTGACAGTTTATTATTCTAAATAGGAAACCTTCATTTTATTTGCAAATATAAAAGATTCTTACTACCAGCAAGTCCTTACATTTAAAGAGCACCTGTCATTTCAGATCCATCGTGACAGCGCCTGTTAGTGGGCATCCACTCACCTGCTGCCACCACGTCCCTCACCTTGTTGTGTCAGTGCCACATCACCAGCCGCCCCATTAAAGTGAATGGGACTGTCGGTGTGTCAACAGCGGGTCAGAGGAGGAGCCACTGCGGGACAGAGATGACAGTTGCTCTTTAAAAATTATTTAAATCAAATCCACCCTACTATTAAAGTGGAAGTCCACTCTAAACCTAAAATCCCTGTATCTATAGACCCCCCCCCCCTTTCTAACGCTAACCTCTCTAGCCCTGTAAAGAAAAACACACTATACATACCTTTTCTTTCGCTCCAACCCGATCCCACGCTGAGCTGTCAGCTGTGGTTTCGCTGTGTAGGCGAGTGCAGAGGACACGATCAACACCAGAAGCCCCATAGTAACTCTATGGGTGACATCACATCCCATTCATTTCACAGCCATTGTCGGCAGTGTCCTCTGCTGAACTTCCGCCGCTGGGGATCGGGTTCAGAAAGGGTATGTATAGTGCGTTTTTCTTTACAGGGCTAGAGAGGTTAGTGTTAGAATGGGGGGGGGGGTCTATATGCAGGGATTTTAGATTTAGGGTGGACTTTAAGCAACTGTTTACGTCCAGCTTTCTATCACTAGTTCTTCCTTTGCATTACTGAGTAAGGCACATAATCAAAAAGCTAACTGAATTAGTTTAGTTTAGAGTTAATGAAGGTAAAAAAACCTTGAGCCTTTACAAACACTTTAAGTGTCAGTGAAAACATCACATTCAATTCCAGAGAAAAAAACATATTGTAAATAACATAGTCGATGCATTGTCCAATACATAAAGGCAAATGTATGCATGTGATACAATTGTAACCAATAATATCCTAAAGACTTGTGGCTTTTTGAGTCAAAAGCAAAGTTTTGCAGGTAAGTAAATATGGGATACATTCCACCAATATACGCTCAATACAGGATCTTGATTTTGCCCAAAACAAGTGCCAAACTTTGGGGCTGATGGATAACCGCAGGTCTGAAGAGAGCTCTCGGCACAGCTAGCATTGGTTACGATGGGAGTACAATCACATGACCCTTTACTGTATAAAAATTAAAAAAAAAAAAAAAAAAAAAAAGCTGATTTGGCTGCAAACTGTGCAGGAGTTGGCTGGTATATTAATTGGGAGAGGTAGCCACCGGCTGACAAATATAATGATGTGTTCATTAGGTGGGCATTTCACTGATGTTATCCTGCTACTGTGATATACTGCTTATTATTGCCCTTCCCTGGAAAAGCTGTTTTCTACCTTTGTTATTCAGTATCAATGCATACTCCCACAAGGCTGCGTTGAGAGTATGGCATTATGGCGACCAAGGGGGAAGATGCTGGTATATAAAGAAAAACTAGGTGGAAGAGGTGAATTCCCTAGCACTTTTAATAAAATATAAAAAGTAAAGATAAGTTATGAAATAGTTGGCACTTTGTTTGCAGGCCTATATTTGCCTGAAATATTTAACTCCAAATTTTTGGTGACAGGGTCTCTTTAAAGTGTGCACCATAAATAACAAGAACTGTGGGCGATGGACACGTTCCTTACAAGTAAATGACTTCAAACAAAAAAATAACAGACAAATGAGGGTTTTGTTAAATCAGTCTTTACCCATACCGTATTCTACAAGAAAAGGATATTTACAATTTATACAAATTAACATATTTAAACAATGCAGACCTCCAAATGGATTTAGTTTACTCTGAATTTGTAGAAGTCAGAAAGCATTTGTGTGAAGTTCCATCCCAAAGCCAATGACAAGACATAGACCAGTATCAGGGCTGCAAATGGGTAAAGAAGAATCACTGTGTTTTTCAAAAATGGCAGCGCTGGAGGGGGGGAAAAAAAGAAGAGGATTAGGGAAATAAAAGTTTGTTTTTTTTTTGCAAAAAGGAGTTGCATGATGTTATAACAGATAAAAATGCAATGGTCAAAACTAAATTTGTATTGCTTACAGGGCAACTATTTGTATCAATTTGAACCTACCACTACTAAAGGCAAATTCACTCTGCACTACAAGTGCACTTGGGAGTGCAGTCGCTGTAGATCCGTGGACATGCAAGGAAAATAAAAAAACAGCATTTTTGCTTGTACATGATTGGATGATAAAATCAGCAGAGCTTCCCCTGATTTCAGATCTTCCCCTCAGATCTACAGCGACTGCACTTCCAAGTGCACTTGTAGTGCAGAGTGGATTTGCCTTTAGTAAATCAACCCCATAGGTTCACATCTCTGCAGCTGGGGAACGCGTGCTAAATCTTGTGTGTTCCAGACTTGCAGAGAAAGCTGCTGTACATTAGCCGAAAAGAGAGTGTATCGGCAAGCATGGCACATTTTCATGCGCCAAACCACATAATGCCACAGCACCATGCAGTTCAGTGCAACACAACAAAAAGAGTTCGGGGAATTCTTTCCCTATGTTTCTATGGGTAAAGAAGCCCACTGAAATGAATGGGCTGCCCTACACACAGAATACAGCTGCACAGGTGTGAATGGAGCGATAGAGAGCAAGTCACATGACAAGTAACATCACTGTATGCACCACCAGATAACAAATATGTACATGTTTTACACACATTAAAGCAGAACTTCAGGCAAACAGATAAATACACAGATGAAATACATATAATATGTAATATTTTCTGCAAAAAAAAAAATTGTTTTTCTATGCATCCGGTTCTGAGATGCACACAGCTTTTCAACACAACACAGCCCTGTCTGGCATGGCAGAAGACCTGGTTTTCATTTTTCAGTTTAGTTCAACATTTATAGGTCTCCTTCCCACCCAACTTTGCAACCAGACAGCAAAAGGAGTAGCAGCAGACTGATAAGCTCATCTTCCTAACACTGCTCTCTCCTCCTGTCCACATGTTCCTTACACTGATACACAACTGGCTGGCTTCCTGTGCTTCTTCTCCCTCCAAGCAGTCGCAGTGCTGCTGCACAAGGGTTTGGCAAGGGGTTGATACCAGGTCAAATCAGGCACTTACATGCTTGCATTAAACAAAATACATTTAAGGATGCACTGGACTCCGGAATAAGAAAGATTGTTTAAAAACAAGAGGCAAGCATATTATTACTTGTATCTTGGGAGCACTTTGTGTATTTCCTCCTGATCTATGAAGTACTCTGATGTGAAACTTTGCCTCTATGCAGGAGCTTCCTGCATAGTCTTGTTTCTGCCCCCTCCTGTAGCTTTTCCAGGCAGCTTATAATGGGTGGGCCTGTTGGACTGCTCCCATACCTCTGCTCTCTGCACAGGATATGTACAGCACAGTGATTAAGTCTATGCTACTTTTTACAAGTTAATAACCGGTTTGCAAAATCATTCAGTGCACACAAAGTGGATCTATATAGTTTGTGGTATTGGGGAATTCATTTAAATAAAAGATTTTGTGGCCAGAATCCAGCTTGAGGCTCGGTTTCCATTAGTGCGACTTGTCATGCGGCTTGGGACTGCAAAGTCGCATGACAAGTCATACCCCATGATTTCCAATGAGTACCGTTCATATATGTGCGACTTCAAGACGCAGCGACTTCAAAGTAGTCCCTGCACTACTTTGGTCCCACTTTGAGGGGACTTGAGGTCCATAGACCTCAAGATTACACAGGCATTGTTTAAAGTTGCATCAAATTCGCTGCAAAAATCGCAAAACGTTCAGGTCGCAATAGTGGAAACCTAGCCTTAAAGCTTGTTAACCACTTCCACACCGCGCGCAGTATATTTACTGCGGCAGTGTGGACGTGTCCTGCGAATCACCGTAAATAAACGGCGATTTGCAGAGTGGCAGCTAGGGGGCGCATGAACATACTCCGGAGGAGAGTGCCCGTGGCTCCGGCGGACCCGATGTCCGCCAGCGAGCCGCAATGAGCTGCCACAGCAAAAGAACGGGGAACCGCCGATGTAAACACGGCGGTTCCCCACTCTGTCAGTGCGGGCATAGGAGATCTACTGATCCTGGGATCAGTTAGATCTCTTATGCACATGGTAGGAGTGCGCGGGGGATCGACGGTGAGACGTTTAGCGGCAAATAAATGCCGCTAAGCGCCCTGTGCAGGTGTGACGACGTCATTTATATTACGCGCGCCATACCTTCACCAATTGTTCGAAATTCCGATCCAAAGGTGATAACGCTGGACT
>BLSH010222724.1:470278-497770 GCA_018402905.1 Glandirana rugosa | reverse complement strand
CTGCAATATCGCAGTACCGCTAGAAATCGCAGATTGCCGCCATTACTAGTAAAAAAAAACAAAAAAACCCAGAAATGAATTCTCATCATCTGTAAACGCGGCAACTTTTGCGCAAACCAATCAATAAACGCTGATTGCAATTTTTTTTTCCAAAAATATGAGGAAGAATATAAATCGGCCAAAACCGATGAAAAAAAATGTTTTTTTATAATTTTTTTTTTTGGATTTGTATTTTAGCAAAAATTAAGAAAAACATTTTTTTTTTTTTGCAAAATTGTCGCTTTTTTTTTGTTTATAGCGGCGATCAGAAATGACGCAGAGGTGATCAAATACCACCAAAAGAAAGCTCTATTTGTGGGGAAAAAAAAGGACGCAAATTTCATTTGGGTACAACGTCGCATGACTGCGAAATTGTCAGTTAAAGCGACGCAGTGCCGAATCGCAAAAAGTGCTCTGGTCCTAACCATGTGTCTGTAATGTTAGTTATTACAATTACTGGCAGCCCCTCAGTAATAACAAGATATACTGTGCAGTGTCTTTGTTTTTTTAATATCATGCAGCTAAATACCTTCTTTCACATCGCCGGTGAGAGGTCGCGTGACCTCCCGGCTGATGTCAGAGGGGAATCTCAGCCCCCCCCCCGCTGTAGTCCTCAGATCGAGGAAATAGAGAGGCGTTTAGTCACGTGACAGAGGGGCTGCCAGTAATTGTAATAACTAACTTAACAACCACTTTAATATAAGGAGAGTTTTTGGAAAAAAATAAAAAACCTTAGGCAATTACACATATAAACAGAAAGTGCTCGGTTTCTTTGCTAGCTGTGGTGTTGGGTGCTGGTGCACCAAGAAAGGGCATGCTATCAGACAATGCAGCTAGTGTTTACAGTACCTAGGAACTAAATAATGTAAAAACATTTTTTTTTCTACCTTTGAAAGAAGGAGAAAAGTGTGTTGCCCATAGTTATCAAATTCTAACAAGCTATCCTCTATTGCAATCAAGGAGTAAACACACGCAGGCCATTGGTTACTGTATGCAGTAACTCCATTTCTAGGAATCATTTCTCAAGTTTAATTCTGTTTCCAGTGTTGGCAACATGAACAGAGGACCTTGCTATTTAAAATTGTAAAATAGTTTCTAGTACTACAATAATATTAATAATATACCATATGAATAATAATAATATATATACACCAATCTGCCATAACATTATGACCATTGACAGGAAAAGTGAATAACACTGACTATCTCATTACAATGGCATCTGAAAGTGGGTGTTGATGGCACAAAAAAAAAAAAATGGGCCAGCGTAAGGATTTGAGGGACACTGACAAAAGCCATATTGTAATGGCTAGACAACTAGATCAGAGCAACTCCAAAACTGCAGCTCTTGGGGGATGTTCCCAGTCTGCAATGGTCAGAACATGGTCCAAGGAAGGAAAACCAGCGACTTCAGTCCAATTGAAGAGCTACTGGAGCTCAAATTGCTGAAAATTGTTCATGCTGGATCAGATAGAAAGGTGTCAGAGCACACAGTGCATCACTGTTAGTTGTGTATGGGGCTGCGTAGCTGCAGATTGGTCACAGTGCCCATGCTGACCCGTGTCCACAGCCAAAAGCACCTACAATGGGCACGAGAACATCATAAATAGACAACGGACCAATGGAAGAAGATGGCCTGATCTGATGAATCATGTTTGAAGTATATGTGAACCCTCACCTTGTAAAACAACCCATTCAGTTTAATATAGAAATGAAAGGCAAAAAAGGGATTTTTTGTATAACTTACCGTAAAATCCTTTTCTCTGAGTTCACTGACAGACGCAGCCTTCTTATGACACATGGGGTTATGCTCATCCTACTAGGAGTAGCCTAGGCAAAACAAACAAAAGTGTAGGTTGGCCCCTCCCAGGGGGCCGTCCTCACCTTAGCATATAATCCCCCTGCTCTGTACAGCACATCAGTTCGTAACAAGCCGTACAAAACCAACGCAGAGGGGTGGGTGCTGCATCTGTCAGTGAACTCAGAGAAAAGGATTTTACGGTAAGTTATACAAAAAATCCCTTTTTCTCTTCCGTTCACTGACAGACGCAGCCTTCTTATGACACATGGGGACGTCCCAAAGCTGTGCCAATCAAGAGGGGTGGGGAAATCATAACAACTGTACCCAAAAGAAAAACGCCCTCTCAGGCGGCACTAACCGCGCCTATTCTGCCGCTTGCAACACCTTGCGGCCAAAAGCAGCATCCGAGGATGCCGAAACATCAATTTTGTAAAATTTAGTAAACGTGTACACTGAGGCCCAAGTAGCTGCCTTGCACACCTGAGACACCGAAGCCTGGTGTCTAAACGCCCAGGAAGTACTAACTGCCCTGGTGGAATGAGCCGTGACTGGAAACGGGGGAACCTTACCCCGAATCTCATATGCATGAGTCACGGTCTTCCGTATCCAACGAGATACAGTAGCTGACGAGGGCGCCATACCTTTGCGCGACCCTTCCGTCAGCAAAAATAAAGAATCAGAGTTCCGAAAGGAAGCTGTAGAACTTAAATACACCCGCAAGGCCCTCACCACATCCCTCACCACATCCAAAGAATGCAGCTCAACTTCTTTGGGATGTGACGGGTGCAGGCACAATGAGGGGAGAACAATATCCTCATTTAAATGAAAGGAAGAAACCACCTTCGGAAGAGACAAAGGGGAAGGCCGCAGAACTGCCTTGTCCTTATGGAGGACCAAGTAAGGTGACCTGCAGGATAATGCAGCTAACTCCGACACCCGCCTGGCGGATGTGATAGCCATCAGAAAGGCCACCTTCTGCGACAACAACTGTAAGGGAATGTCCCTAATTCTTTCATATGGTGGCTTCTGCAACACAGAAAGCACCAGATTCACATCCCACGGTGCCAAAGGCGACCGTATCCGAGGAGCCACATGACGTACCCCCTGTACAAATGTACGGATCAATGAATGAGACGCCAAGGGCCGTTGAAAAAGAACCGCCAGGGCCGAACTCTGCCCTTTAAGCGTATTTAACGCCAGGTTCTTGTCCAGTCTTTGCTGTAAAAATGACAGTACTCTGGATACTCTATAAGAGCGGGGGTTCCAACCCCCTGCCTCGCACCAGGTAATATAGGCCTTCCAGGTCCTATGATAATTCTTACGTGAGGAACTCTTGCGTGCTTTTATCATAGTAGGGATTACGGAGTCAGAGACACCCCTCTCCCTCAATACCTGGTTAGAGGAGGAAAAATGTACAGCAACCGATACTGACCCCGAGGCCTGTGAAGCACTGCCCCCCGAAGGATCAGAGCCGCGTCCGCGGCTGTTGCTGTGCTTCTTGTTCCGCCCTAATGGTTTACCTACGCCACCTCTGTGGCATTGACCGACTGAACCAGAACTGGGCGGCGCAGCCTCTCTGTCCAATGGGACAGGTAAAGCCTGCTCGCTCTCAGTTCCGGTACCTACATCGACCAATTGAGGGGAGGACCACTTCTCCCCCCTTTAGGGCCGGAACCTGAATCCCCCAAACCAAGGGTTCCCGGGACTGACACTCCGACTTGATCGGCCTGTCCAGGGATAGAGGAGATTTGTCCTACCGCGACAACATTGCCTCTCGCAGGAGCCGAGTGTTCTGGGCGTAAGGTATCGCTTCGCAAGTCGACACCCTGAGCCCCAACACCCGCATACAGAACCGTAAGGAGAACCACTGGCGCGATCACAGGGTTCGCCCAGCCTGAAGCGTTAGACTCTTGCTCGGTGTTAGGAACACCCCTGTCTGTACCATGTCTGGAAACAGACCTAGGTACTCCAGCCGGCAAGCCAGCGTTAATGATGACTTCTGACTGATGAGCGCCTGACCGGCGCCTAGAAGCGCCCCCCTGACGCTCCTGCGGGAGCCTCAAGTTTGAGGGGAAGGACTTTTCTGGGGGCAGAGCTTGCAACCCCCAGAAACCGGCCCCCACCCGTGAGGCGGGTGGGGGCAACCCATCATGCGGAGGCAGCCGCTGGGCCGGGCGCCCGAAAAAACTTCTTCTGACCAGAAGAGACAGGACCCTGCCTACGACGACGATCTCGTCGCTTCGGCTCTGGAAGGAAAGTACTCTTCCCTCCCATAAAATCCTTAATAATTTTATCCAACTGTGGGCCAAACAGACGCCCTCCCTGAAAGGGCAGGTCTGCCAGAGCTTTCTTTGAAGCCTGGTCGCCCGACCAAGAGCGGAGCCACAGCACCCGCCTGATAACAATTGAACAGACATTTTTGACAATATGGGGAGAAGATCCAAAGCAGCATGGCATATGTAGCGGAGACCCTCTTCCAAATGTTGTACTTCAGCCTGTGCACATTCACCAGACAAACTAGTGCGCAGCGCGGCAGCGTGCTCACGAAGAGACTGTGCCACCATAGCAGTTGCTAGCGCTGGCCGCATGGCTGGCCCAGCCAACAAGAATAGTGCTTTAGACACTGTCTCTGTGCGGCGATCGGCCGCCTCTTTAAAGGATGGCGACCCCTCCAAGGGGATGGTGGTTGCCTTATTCACGAGCCACGGCAGGGTCCACTACCGGGGAAGCCCATCTCTTAGTAAAGCTTTCCTCAAAGGGGTAGCGAACAGCAAAGCTTTTAGGCAAAGCCAAGGAACTTGGTGGCTTACGCCATTCCTTGAACACTGCCTGTTCAAACACCTGATCATAAGGGTAAGCCCTAGGGGGTCTAAGCGGTCCACAAACATATGCGGACTCATGCGACTCCCCTGTTTGGTCCAGTCGCATAGAGTCGCGAATATCAGTGATCAGTGCTTCCACTATCGCTTTCTGATCCTCTTCGCCCTCTGAGGGCGGCTCACCCTCTGAAAGATCCACAGGTGTGACCACTGAAGCGCTTTCTAGATCTGAATCCTCCCCTGAGGAAAGAAGGGGGGTGGGCGTTTCTGGGGGCCCCTCACAACGGGCACCCCTGCCCGGGGGAGGAACTCCCCAAACACCGCCCTCAGCTGTTCCAAGGACACAAATGCTCCTGGGGTGGACTGTAGATCTGCAGGTACCCCTGCCATAGAATTGCCGGCCTCTGACATCTCAGCCCGGCACCCCCGCTGTGTAACCACCACCTCTACCCCACAAATCAGCCAGGGAGACCCGGGCGGATTACACCCACCGCTACCAGCACCCAGGAAGCGCCAGCTATGCTTGCTGTTTGATGCCTCAGCACTCCAACCGAAAAGCAATGCCCACGAACTGCTGCACGTCAGGAGCTTGTTACTGTGTGTCAGCCATGCTGTCCAAGCAAAAAACGGAAGCCCACACCCGTTTTTAAGGACTTCCTGCACAAGGACTGCAGTTCTCCCAATCGGCCACTGGAGGCCGCCAGAGAGCAGGCTGGAAACCACATGGTTCTCAAACAATGGACGCTGCCATTACACGCGTGCGGTCGGCCACGAACGAGCGGTGCTCCAAAATCCAATGGCAACGACCCACCTAACACATTGCTCTGGACGGTCGGTGCAGATTAGAACGGTTAGTGCAAAGGTGCCTGCGGGGGATTGAGGGGGGAGGGGGAGTGGGGGGGAAGGCCTCTAACAGAACCCCAACGGCTGACCACCACAGAGCTGCCCAGGTGCCCACTCTCCATGCCTCTAGGGCGGAAGAGGGGTTCACTCACCAATCCGACGGACGCAGCGGGTAGCCACCCGGAGCAGACCTACCTCCCCGCAAGAAGGCATGCTGCTGGCCAGGCCACTGGACAGGCGAACCAGTCACTGGGCTCTAGTGGGTTTTAGCCAATGACCGCCCGCACGGAACGGGCGCTATGCGGTGGGCCCCCCTAAGGGGCTTCGCATAGTGTTGGCCGGACTGGGGAAAGATTAGGATTCAAGATATCCTCTATACCACCAGCCAGCTTCTTGATAGCAGTCTTCCTTAGATGAATCTTCAGGAGACCGCTGCTCCCATAGGGAACCAGGTCTACTCCTTGCACTAGGCAAATAAAAACTGATGTGCTGTACAGAGCAGGGGGATTATATGCTAAGGTGAGGACGGCCCCCTGGGAGGGGCCAACCTACACTTTTGTTTGTTTTGCCTAGGCTACTCCTAGTAGGATGAGCATAACCCCATGTGTCATAAGAAGGCTGCGTCTGTCAGTGAACGGAAGAGAAACATTATTTAGAAAACTTGTTCTCAGCTGCGTAAGAGCTGGGGAAGGAGAAACAGCAGAACACTGGTCTTCCTAATGACTGGCTGTGGAGGGGGCGTGTCAGCACAAGTCTGATTATTGGAGGAGAGCAGTCCTCAGCACAGCCAGAAAACTGACCATGATGGGATGGATGTGCTCTCATGGGTTATCGGTCTTTAATAGGTAAGCAGAGTGACTGGCAGGAACACCAGGTATTTCACACAAAGGAAGCAATACAAAGAGAAGAGGATACTTTTTTATAAAAATACATGGTACAGGAGGCACATTTTAGGAATATGAAATATTGTGTTGACATTCACTTTTTAAAATTTTACATCATGTGAATGGCCAGGTTAGTGTGTGTTGCTTACACAGACACAGAGAAATGGAAGAAGGTGGCCTGGTCTTATGAATCCAAGAATGGATTGAGGAGCACAACAGCAAGTCCAAGGTGTTGACTTGGCCTCCACATTCTTCAGACATTAATCCAATCAGGCATCTGTGGGATGCACTGGAAAACATGGAGGTCCCACCTCACAACCTACATGGCATGTAGGATCTGCTACTGACGGCTTGGTGCCAGATACCATGGCATATCTTCAGAAGTCTAGTAGAGTCTATGCCTCGATGAGTTATGGTTGATGGTTATAGTGCTGTGGTGGTTAGCCATTAGATGGAACCATTTCACCAGATATCTATATAATTGGTTTTGTTTGATTGGTATTTTGAATTATAGGATGCCTACTGTGTACATCATTTCTTGATCTCATCTTTCTGCAAATAGTTCCACGTGACACCCCACAAAAGGTGTTCTTCTATGTAACTTATACACGCATGTACCATTATTTTGGTCTACTTCTGGATGGTCTAGTTTTCTTTTTGTAAACTCAAAAAACAAATTGAACAAGGAAATGTCACCTAAATGATAACTACTAACCCCCACATAAGGGTTGAAAAAAGTAATCCAACACCGGTACAGTCAATAAACTCTCTCTCGCTCTCTCTCTCTCTTCTTTTCATGTGACAACACTAAAGAAATGACACGTTGCTACAATGTAAAGTAGTGAGTGTACAGCTTGTATAACAGTGTAAATTTGCTGTCCCCTCAAAATAACTCAACACACAGCCATTAATGTCTAAACCACTGGCAACAAAAGTGAGTACACCCCTAAGTGAAAATGTCCAAATTGGGCCCAATTAGCCATTTTCCAATGTGACTTGTTAGTCTTACAAGGTCTCAGGTGTGAATGGAGAGCAGGTGTGTTAAATTTGGTGTTCTCATTCTCACTCTCTTATACTGGTCACTGGAAGTTCAACATGGAAACTCATGGCAAAGAATTCTCTGAGGATCTGAAAAAGAATTGTTGCTCTACATAAAGATGGCCTAGGCTATAAGAAGTTTGAAATTGAGCTGCAGCATGGTGGCCAGGACCATGCAGCAGTTTAACAGGACAGGTTGCACTCAGAACAGGCCTCACCATGGTCAACCAAAGAAGTTGAGTGCACATGCTCAGCGTCATATCCAGAGGTTGTCTTTGGGAAATAGATGTATGAGTGCTACCAGCATTGCTGCAGAGGTTGAAGTGGTGGGGGGTCAGCCTGTCAGCGCTCAGACCATACGCCGCACACTGCATCAAATTGGTCTGCATGGCTGTTGTCCCAGAAGGAAGCCTCTTCTAAAGATGATGCACAAGAAAGCTTGCAAACAGTTTGCTGAAGACAAGCAGATTAAGGACATGGATTACTGGAACCATATCGTGCGGTCTGATGAGACCAAGATAAACGTATTTGGTTCAGATGGTGTCAAGCGTGTGTGGCAGCAAGCAGTTGAGGAGTACAAAGACAAGTGTGTCTGGCCTACAGTCAAGCATGGTGGTAGGAGTGTCATGGTCTGGGGTTGCATGCGTGCTGCCAGCACTGGGGAGCTATAGTTCATTGAGGGAACCATGAATGCCAACATGTACTGTGACATACTGAAACAGAGCATGATCCCCTCCCTTCGGAGACTGGGCCTCAGGGCAGTATTCCAACATGATAACGACCACAAACACACCTCCAAGATGACCACTGCCTTGCTAAAGAAGCTGAGGGTAAAGGTGATGGACTGACCAAGCATGTCTCCAGACCTAAACCCTATTGAGCATCTGTAGGGCATCCTCAAAGGGCAGGTGGAGGAGTGCAATGTCTCTAACATCCACCAGCTCCGTGATGTCGTCATGGAGGAATGGAAGAGGACTCCAGTGGCAACCTGTGAAGCTCTGGTGAACTCCATGCCCAAGAGGGTTAAGGCAGTGCTAGAAAATAATGGTGGCCACACAAAATATTAACACTTAGGGCCCGATTTGGACATTTTCACTTAGGGGTGTACTCACTTTTGTTGCCAGCGGTATAGACATTAATGGCTGTGTGTTGAGTTATTTTGAGGGGACAGCAAATTTCCACTGTTATACAAACTGTACACTCACTACTTTACATTGTAGCAAAGTGTCATTTCTTCAGTGTTGTCACATGAAAAGATATAATAAAATATTTAAAAATGTGAGGGGTGTACTCACTTTTGTGAGATACTGTATATTTTTTTTTTTTAGAAGGAGTACATCTGAGCACTTATACAAGATGCTAGAGCTTACCATTATATCCAAGGAATGTAATATAGATGTAATACCCTATCGCAATTAGCCAAAACGTGTTCCCCACAAGGTATCCAACAAAATAATCTGAAATGACAACTGCAAAAAAGAAAAAGGGAAACTAATTATAAATATAATCCTTACAACAAAAATTATACAGATTTGGAAAACACATAGGTACTACTTTACTGAAAAGTGATATAAAAAGGGGTTTTATGCATTATATTTACATTTTTATATAGAAACATAATGGATAGTCTTCATGTTTTCCAAATTGCCGCTCATAATCAATCCATCAGGGACCCATTTGATTTTTACAGCTTTGCCAACATGCTTTCTTCTGTTCAGCAGTGTTAGATGCCCTGAAGCCACAGAAGCAGTCAACTGAGATGTTATATCACAGCTATAGTAAGTTTGTTCTGGCCCCTGACAGCTGTCCAAATTTTATGAAAATAAGAAGCCATTGTTTAGCAATGGTTCAAACTATCCATTCACCAACATGCATTGAAAAATATCATCAGGAAAGAGGAATTTATTTAGATTCAGTGAATGCTTGTAAACCAAAATCCTGCGGGAACTAGTACCTTTATCTTTTAATGGAAACCTGAGAAATATGCCGCCTTCAACTTCTGACCTTCCCTTTTGAACATGTAAGATGCCTTGCTGTATGGTAATTCATAAAATTTACATTTTACAGGACACAATTGGGTCAGCAATATCAAATAAGGTAATTATTGTGAGGAAAAACAATATTTCATTCTTGGTATGAATAAAAAGCTGCTTTTCAACAGCTTCCTGCATATGTCACATGGTCACTGGAAATTTATCAATGCGGCAGAAAGTTTATTGTTCTCAATCAGCAGTGAGGTTGAAAATAATTCCCTAGCCCTTCTGACACAAAATATAAATGGCATGCCAGACCTTAGATATAGACATATAGATGTCTTTCCTGTACAGGCTACCCCACTGCTCTACAGCCCATATTTCATCCAGTGTGAATGCCCAAAGTCTGGCCCATACCTAGCTCAGGGTATGTATCAGAGAGGGCGGTTTTTGTTCAAGGCTAGATCAAACACAGGGCACTAAATAGAAAATGGGCTGCAGGGGACCTGGAATTGAATGGTTGCCCAGTGCTGGCTAGGCCAGATAATTACACCTATAAGTCTGATATACTGTATAATTTACGGGAGAGCAATGAGGGGGTGGGGCTAGGGAATTTGAGTTATAATTTAAAGTGGATGTAAACCCTCACATATATCGAGTGAAGTGAACAGCTTCAGATGATACACAGGGATGAAGCTGTCTTCAGCTTTATACATTTTTTTTTAAAAGTTCAGATCGTGTTTTTTTTCTTCCTGTTCAACACTGCAGTGAAGCCTGGGCATACAGCTGATTGGAGGAAAGGCACACATCCCCTCTCCTCATAGGTAGATACTTTCAGATCTGTTCGTTGAATAGTTCAGCACTCTGCTAATCTATTTATAGCTCCCTCCTCAACACAAAGCCTGATTTTATCACATGTGACAGAGACCTTGGCAGAAGTTAACAGGCTGATAACAGAAGAATGGGGCAGGAGACAGCTACGGGACATGGTGCTTTGAAGAGAGAATTGAAAACACTGCAGATATATGTCCCCAGCTCAAACTTCATGAAATCGGGTTTACATCCACTTTAACCCCTTCCTTACTGGGCACTTAAACCCCCCTCCTGCCCAGACCAATTTTTGGCTTTCAGCGCTGTCGCATTTTGAATGACAATTGCGCGGTCGTGCGACGCTGTACCCAAATAAAATTTGCGTCCTTTTTTTCCCACAAATAGAGCTTTCTTTTGGTGGTATTTGATCCCCTCTGCGTCATTTCTGATCGCCGCTATAAACAAAAAATGAGCGACAATTTTGCAAAAAAGAACAATATTTTTTACTTTTTGCTAAAGTACAAATCCATTAAAAAAAATTATTCATCAGTTTTGGCCGATATATATTCTTCTACATATTTTTGGTAAAAAAAAAAACGCAATCGGCGTATATTGATTGGTTTGCGCAAACGTTATCGCATCTACAAACTGGGAATTGATTTATGGCGTTTTTATTATTATTTTTTTTTTTTTTACTAGTAATAGCGGCGATCTGCGATTTTTATTGGGACTGCGATATTGGGGCGGAAATGTCGGACATTTTTTACACATTTTTGGGACCAATGACATTTATACAGCGATCAGAAATTTAAATGTCCACTGATTACAGTATAAATGTCAATGGCATTGAAGGGGTTAACCAGCAGGGGGCAGTGAAGGGGTTAAATATGTTCCCTGGGTGTGTTCTAACTGTGGGGGGGGTGGGGCTGGCCGGGACATAGCAGATCTAACTGATCCCAGTGACAGGGATCAGTAGATCTGCTATGTCCCCTGTCACAGAACGGGGAACCGCCGTGTTTACAACGGCGGTTCCCCGTTCTGAGGCTCCTGAAGGAGATCGGCGGGTCCGGGCGGACATCGAGTCCGCCCGAGCCACGGGCACGCTCGCGCAGCGTGCGGCGCGTGCGTGCACGCGCCGCTGCTGCCACTAGGGGGCGCGCGAGGAGCGTGCACAAGGGACGACGTCCATGGACGTCGTCCCGGCATTCCAGATCCGCGCTGGAGCCGTACTATGGCAATAGCGCGGATCTGGAGTGGTTAAGGAAACATGTACGAAAAGAGCTATAGAGGCTTTCATTGCCGACCTCAAACTTAAAACTTGCTGTCTCTGGTCTCAATATTTTATGAGTCACTGGCCTGGAACAGGCAAACAGTGAAGGCAGAAATAACTGAACTCCTGAGCTCCATTCATGTGCCTGGGCTATGACTCAGAAAGAATCAAAATAGCAACCAGGAAACTGGTATCAGCAGTAGTGGTGTGCAGCAATGACGGCCTCCATATTCCTATACCCCAGGTTTACTTTAAGACATTCCTTAAAGTAAAATACTCAACTTTACACACCAGAAACAGAAAATTGATTTACACTTTTGATCAACACATCGTCAAAAAAAAAAACAAAATATAAAACCAGATGCTTTAGGGATTTTACTTACATTTAATAAAAAACAACTGGATAAAATGCAGGATAACCAGAAGCGGGTAAAAGGCATTCAAGTGCACATCCATTGCATAGCCCCATTCCACATCACAGTCTCTTCCTTGATGTTTTATCATGTATTTGTTAGAAATGAACCTGCAAAATAACACATAAAACATATGTATGTAAAAACATCTTTGCCATTCTGAAGCTTCCCTCCAACCACTTTGCATATTATTTTATGTATACTGTGATTCTGTACTTGCCAAATATGCTGCAGAAATCTCTGTCCACTAAGTCTGGCTATATCCATTTAACTGTGGGCAGCTGAAGCTGCTGCTGTTCACTTCCTGGATTTACACAGACACACAGAGTCTGCACGCCTCCAGCTCTGCAGCTTTTATTGGCGCTCTTATGACTCATCCTCCCTCCCTTCCTGGCAAACTCTCACAAGAACGAGAGGTAGAACTTTGCATGATGTCATCAGCCTAGGCTAATGACCAGACAAGAAACAGGAAGTGGGCTGTATAAGGTATTTACTGGCAGAAAAAAAAAAGTGTTTTACTATGCAAAGTTAAGACAACAAGGGCAGAAGATTTAATAGATGGAAAGTTGAAAAAATTACTGAAGGTCCGCTTTAAGGTGTACAGCTCAAAATTAAGCAAATTCTCTATAAGCTCACTACTTGTAAGGGGATGTACTGTAATACGTTTACACCCAAACAGCTCCAAAGATGAAAATATACTGCCAAGAGTTGCATGCAAAAGGTGTGATCATCCTAAAAACTTTTATTCCAGCAGCTTGTCACCTAAATGTACCCCCAAATTTAATGAAACAGTGCTCATGCCTTAGTAATATATTCTTATATTCTAGTTATAAGTACCCGACTTCTTGGGACCACGCTATCTTTGGAGAATTCTCGGCTGGTCTTTCTGCCTACTTTGTACATCGTTTCTTGATCTCATCTTTCGGCAAATAGTTCCACGTGACACTCCACAAAGGTGTTCTTCTATGTAACTTATACGCACATGTACCATTATTTTTGTCTACTTCTGGATTGTCTAGTTATCTACTTTTTGTAAACTCAATAAACAAATTGAACAAGGAAATGTCACCTAAATGATAACTACTTTTTTCTGGTATACTATGTGTTACATACATTTTTATTATTATACAGGATTTGTACAATGTCCTAGTGCAGAGGTGAATAACATACCACATAAGGGTTGCAAAAAGTAATCCAACACCGATACAGTCAATAAACACAATCCAAAGAAGCAGTTTGAGCATCTCGAAAAATCCCATGTGTAGAACAACTCCAAACATAATAGTGGAAACTAGAAGAGGAAAACATACAAAGGTTAGAAATTGTAAACACCCTATACAGTATAGAAAGACCATGTCATCTAAATTTTATCCCACAGTAGCGAATTCCCCATCCTGACTTTTTCTTATGAAAGCATGAACTCATCTCATCAGCCCCAACCCTAAAGTGTAAATAAACTTGCCGGTGCTCAGTACTTTTGGCATAATGGGCATATATTTGTCTATCGCCACTGCTGACATCTTTGCCTGGTCTTTTTCTGGGTTTGATGTTTTTGGCCAGTTTGATAGACCGGGCTGGGAAGGTTTAACGTCCATGTATGGGTGTAGGAGTTAATTCATCTCGGCACCAAGGCATGTCATAATTGTACATTAAGCTGCGCATGTGGGGCTCCGTGTACACTGAGATGAAACATTGCTTAGAGGAAGAACAACTTTTATTCAAAAAAGACTTAGAGTGTCTCATTTTAATAATTTTTGCTTGGCCTCCGAAGAACTCATTGGCCATTAAAGTTTAATGGCCAAAGAGTTCTTAGCAGGCCAAGCAAAAAAAATTTATATTACCTACATTATATTGTTAAAAGAATTGGGACGCCTGCCTTTACACGCACATGAACTTTAATAGCATCCCAGTGTTAGTTCAATATTGAGTCGCCCCACCCTTTGCAGCTATAACAGCTTCAACTCTTTTGGGAAGGCTGTCCACAAGGTTTAGGAGTATGTCTATGGCAATGTTTGACCAGTGCATTTGTGAGGTAAGGCACTGATGTTGGATTAGAAGGCCTGGCTCGCAGTCTCCGCTCTAATTCATCCCAAAGGTGTTCTATTGGGCTGAGGTCAGGACTCTGTGCAGGCCAGTCAACTTCCTCCACCCCAAACTCACTCATCCACGTCTTCAGGGACCTTGCTTTGTTCACTGGTCCAAATCATCTGGTGGGGGGGGGGGGGGGATTATGGTGTGGGGTTGTTTTTTTAGGGGTTTGGCCCCTTAATTCCAGTGAAGGGAACTCTTAAGGCGTCAGGCCGTCAGCATACCAAGACAGTGAACAAACAAGAGAAGTGCACCGCTCAAGCTGGTGGGGAGAAAATCTGTTGTGTGTCCGGGTGCCGTTCTTGGCTCGCCTCCATGTCCATGGGAAAAGAAAAAGGTGAAACGGCACTCCACGAACAATGATAAGCTTGCTGTTTATTGGTCAGGCAAATACAGGTAAGACGTAGACGCGTTTCACTCGTACAATACGAGCTTAATCATTATTAATCATGATTAAGCTCGTATTGTACGAGTGAAACGCGTCTACGTCTTACCTGTATTTGCCTGACCAATAAACAGCAAGCTTATCATTGTTCGTGGTGTGCAGCATACCAAGACACTTTGGGCATCAGGAGGCCACAGGGTCTCTGGATATATACTGATTTTGGGAATGTCAGAATTTGCATGTTAAATGCAGGCAGGCCCTCAATTTACGTAAATAATTTGTTTTTCTAAATACACAATTATTTTAACTCCTTCCAGTCCACCATCTATATACAATGCTCAGCATAAATGAGTACACCGCAACAGATCTGTCAGAAAACCTTTACTTTCAGAATCAACATTTTCTATGGGACACTACTACAAAACACTCCCACAAATGTGGTCCATTGATTGCAAACAAGATTTGCTAATTTGCACACATAAAACAGTATTTTTCCTAACAAATTCATTCAAGACCATGTTGCAAAAATGAATACACCCCAATGAAAGTCTTAGGAGCAAAGCTAAATTTTACACAAAATCTTAATTAACAAGAATTCATCTACAGGTGAGTCGAATTATTCATTAAACAGGTGTCCAGCAGACAACTGATTATAAAAGGGCATTACCTAACAAAGAAAACCCCTTCCCATTTCATGCTGTCAGCAATGGCACCACATGGAAATATCACAATGCCTGAGAAAGAAAATAATTTCTTTACACAAGAAGGGTGAAGGCTACAAGATCAGCAAATCTTTACTTATCAGTCTGAATACTGTAGCAAAAGTGATACAAAAATTCAACAAATATGTAACTGCAACTATCTTACAGAGAGGTCCAGGCCATCCACGGAAGTTAACATTTCGACAGGAGTGTCTTCTGATGAGAAGGGTTGAAGAAAATCACCATACAAATTCACTTCAGTTAGCTCAAGAAGTAGAAAGCCAAACTGGGGTGATTGTTTCCCGTGACACAATATGGTATACACTGCAGAAGAATGGCATACATGGGTGTCATCCACGAAGGAAGCCTCTCCTAAAGTCCATGCACAAAAAAGCCGGTCTAGAATTTGCCAGGGTCCATGTTGAAAAAGAAGAAGACTACTGGGACTCTGTACTCTGGCGTGATGAGACCAATATAAATGTTTTTGGAACTGATGGCGTCACAAAGGTGAGGAGTACAAAGAAAAATGCATGGTGCCTACAGTAAAACATGGTGGTGGTAGTGTCCTTCTGTGGGGCTGCATGAGTGCTGCTGGTGTCAGGGAGCTGCATTTCATTGATGGTATCATGAATTCACAGATGTACTGCTCTATATTGAAAGAGAAGATGCCATCATCACCTTGGTCGTCGTGCACTTTTCCAACATGACAATGATTCAAAACACACATATAAGGCCACTGTTGCAATTCTGAAAAAGTACAGTGTGAAAGTGGTTCAGTGGCCAAGTATGTCTCCTGATCTGAACCCAATCGAACACCTATGGGGAATTCTGAAGAGACAAGGTGAGCATCACTCTCCATTCAGCATCCAGGCTCTAAAAGAGGTCCTTCTTGAAGAATGGAAAAAGATATATGTTGCAATATGTTGCCAACTTGTTCATTCCATGCCTAGAAGACTTGATGCTGTCCTTACAAATCACGGAGGTCATACAAAATACTAGGTGTAGTCCTTTTTGTTGTGGGGTGTATTCATTTTTCCATCAACTAATTTGAGTAAAACAGAAGATTTTTTAATCTGAGTTATATTAATATGCTTCCTTTCATGTAATGGAGCTAAACAAATGTTCTATAAAACTCTGTTTTGTCAAAATTTTGGAAATTGTTCTTGTGTTCATTGAGATATTAATTAAATCTTACTTTTTAAAAGGGTGTACTGATTTATGCTGAGCACTGTATAGATATTGCCCAGTATGTTGCCTTTATAAGTGGGTGACTCTCAATCCCTAGCAGTCATGGACAGACAGGGTGCCCACTGATGATTGAGAATCAGCAATGTTCTCAATCATGTGATTACTTTGTCAGCTATGACATAGTGGCAGTCAATTGTGCGTCAGTGTTCATATACTTACAAGGATCATGCTGGTAGACGGAGAGTGCAGAGTGAAAGAGAGATGAGCTTGTCAATCTTCTGATATCCTTTCACTGTCCAGTCAAAGAGTGGGGAAGGGACAAGACCTGAATGTGTTGCTTAAAGAGGATCTTCAATCTCCCCTAAAAAAAATGAAAAGCCAGCAAGCAGCTACAAATACTGTAGCTGCTGACTTTTAATAAAAGGACACTGTCCAGGAATCCAGCAGTGTCGTCACCCAGGCCAGTTCCTCGGCGGTCTTCAGGTCCCCAGTGCCGACGTGTTTACTTTGGGAAGCCAGGTGTCACTCTTTGCGGCTTTACGTCCGGCTTCTAACTGCGCATGCACGAGCAATGCTGCATTTTGTGACTGGCCCCACAGCCTTCTGGGGTCTGTGACATGTACCAGAAGGCTGTGGGCAAAGGGGGGTGGACACATTTTTGCTCGGATCACCTAGGCGATCAGAGTGGAAGTGGGAGCAGGTACCAAGCAACTAGGTACCTGCTCCCCCAAAAAATAGTGTTGAAAAGTGAGAGGGGGGCAGAAAAGTGAAACTTCCCCTTTTGGGTGAAGTTCTGCTTTAACTGCAGCAAAAAGAAATCAGGTTCATTTGCTCTGCCAGATCTCAGAACTGGATGGGCAGAAATACAAATGCTTTGGCAGGTAAAATAGCACATATCTGTATATTACATTTGTCCAGTTATATATTTAGTGATCTGCCTGTTGTTCACCCTTAACATAAACCAAGAGGCAATGCATAGGACATTATTTACCCTCTGATTAAAGTCCTGCCCATATAAAATGCATATAGCCACCTTAAAAAGCTAAGGCACCCTAGATAAATATATTTGAATGTACCAAGATCCATAAATGAAAATTCAAACAAACAAGAGAGGAATTTTAAGGTACCGCACCAATTACAGTATAATACAGACAATTCTAAAATCAATCATTTTTAAATAATATCTTGTAAAATCACAGAATTTTTATATTAATATTTCATGAAAATGCTATGATTTTACTAAATATTGACAAAAATGATCCCTTTTAGAACTGTCTGTAATATGCAATATTTGATAACGTACCTTAAAAGTTTATCTAGTACTATGTTTCTGTGAAGACACAGACACATCACACAGCTACTCCAGCCCATACATGCTTTTTAAAGACTGTTGTACGTAATCAATGTGTGCAAACAACCTACCACACAGCCATATGCTTAACAGGACCAGGAATGCTGGATCATCTCTTGCCCACTGATCTTTGGTTTGTTTCCTGTACTGGAAATTTCTGTAGACTTTCTGAGGCGAGGTAAAAAGATAGAGCATCTGCCAGATGGCAAATTCAAAGTCCATATGCCTGAAGTGAAAGAGTCTTCGGAGATACTTATACCTTTTGGCCCCAGCAGTGTGTCTTGCTGCATCCCGAGAACCTAGGGTACCATTGCTCTGTGCCCGGGAACTCACAGACGTGGTGGGCAGCATTTTGTGCAGTTGATGGTCTTACATAAAGCCTGCAAGAAAAAAAAATGAAGATTTACATTTATATTATTTATTACTAAGCTTCCAATGTGCCTTGATGTGCATTTATGTCACTGCCAGAAGATGGCTAAATGCATCACCCAAGTGTTTTGCTCCCTAGAAGGTCAGGCTGCCGCTGTGGGGGAGATTTATAAAGTACATCACAAAAAAGCAGTTAGAACAGCTCTGCAAGATATCAGCATCTCAACTGTTCTGTGCACTAGTCTGGAGGGACAAGCTCCGCCCAACGTGTTACGTCAGGAACAACTTCTTCAAAGAAGTAACAAATAGTATGTAACTTGTCCCTCAGAGTAGTGCAGAGAACAGATGATTCCTTCACGCCAGCCGCAGCCCGTCCTGTGTTGATACCTGAACTGCCAGCCAGAGAATGCAGTGAGCGGTGAGGCGCAAGTGGTAATGTGCTCTGTGTAAGGATATAATGTTCTGCAATCACTAAGAATCTATTGTGTGAGTGCAGTTTTAAGCTTTTTTTTTTTTTTTTTTTTTTATAAAAGGAGACCTGGTTGTATACAGAGAGGACTATTGGGTCTTTTTTATTTATCCCTTTCCTGGGAGCTGGACATAAGGGAAGAGGAGGTTAACATATAAGGAGACATTTTTTTAATGCTGATCCCAGCTGTTAAAGGCAAACACACGCAGTGAGACCTTTTATTATTTAAAGGTCCACAGCATAAGGTGAGCGGCCATCCTTAACCTGTCAGTGGTAGAATCCTTTTATGATCAAGGTGTTTTTTTTCATGGTGAATTTAGATTGAAGATTGATCACACAGAAGACTTTTTTTTAACTATGTTGATTTGCACGGTTGCGGTTTGAACTGACACGATTGGAATTATTACTGAATTTAATGTTTTAATATTATCATCACAAGATCACATGTATTATTTCTATTGACACTAATTTTTTATGTATTTATTGAGTGCACTTTATGACATTTGGTAGCGCAACATTTTTTTTTTGGTATTAAATAATATTCAATAAACTCAGAATGAACCACAAAAAAATGTGCCATAGTAATGACCTGCATTTATCCAGTCACAAAAATGATACAGGTCACTGCAGATAGTTTGAATGAGTCCTTAATGTAAATTTGCCAGAACACAGACAGGATCACTTGTCCTAACACAATATCAGTCACTATACCAGAAGTTATCACTCTCTCTTTGATAAATGCTGAGTTTCTTATCATTCTGGAGAACTTCCCTAGTGGGATCTCCTGTATCTGCAAACCTGATTTAGTCATTATGCATGGATCCGACTTTTTATTTTATGTTATAGATAATACTATTGCAGAGAGGAATTGATATTGGAGAGCACCATTAGAAACATTTGGGTGACTCAACCCTTTAGACCCTACCTATAACTAAAATACCACTATTTAGTAGTTGGACCCTTAATACAATGGTGATATTAGCACAAGTTTATTGTCTATTTAAAATAATAATACAGATTGAACATGAATAAAGGCATTAATAACATAACATCCCAATGAGCATGAATAAGTGTAAAAAGACATACTAAGAACAATAGGTAAGAAACTTGAAAATTATACTTAAATAGACAAAAAAACAAACAAAAAAACAACCAATTACAGAGCTTAGAGTAAAATATGTGTAGGCTGCTGAAGGCCTTAGTTTCTTTGTATGTATAATCTATACCAGGGATATGCAATTAGCGGACCTCCAGCTGTTGCAAACTACAAGTCCCATCATGCCTCTGCCTCTGGGTTTCATGCTTGTGGCTGTCAGAGTCTTGCTATGCCTCATGGGATTTGCAGTTCTGCAACAGCTGGAGGTCCGCTAATTGCATATCCCTGATCTATACTAAACGGAAACAAATTATGAAAACAGCACAGAACAATGCACACAGATACAAAAAACTGTAATGTAAAGAATGCAACATTATTGGATATATCACAATAAAATGTGTTATTCTCTTGCAGTTTTTTCTTTAAATCTATTTTTAGGGTCCGTTCACACCTAGGCGACTTGTCAGGCGACTTGAGTCGCCTGACAAGTCGCCTCAATGCAGTACAATGGAACTGTTCTAATAGGAGCGACTCAAGTCGCTCCGACTTAGAAAAAAAGTTCCTGTACTATTTCGGGGCGACCTCAGCGCGACTTGCATTGACTTCAATAATAGAAGTCTCCTGCAAGCCGCGCTGAAGTCGCCTCGAGCGGGGCGACTCGAGTCGCCTTGCAAGTCGGGTCGCTTCAGGTGTGAACCGGCACTTAGAGGTCGGGTGATTGCAACTTGTTCCTTCCACTCCTGACAAGGATGTATATAGGTTCCATCTAACTCCCAATTAGGGTGGTTAAAGCATAGCTGTCATAACAAAAAGAAGGGTGGGTGGTGTTTTGATGACCATTTCTAACCTGCTTAAAAAAATGCTAGTTTTTGGGCTGTATCTGATTTTATTCATTTTGAGTCACAGACCCGGATTCAAGTTTGATGTAAATAAGTATCACATTTTTATTGCTTCAGAACAACAAATGTAAGGCTCTGGGAATTTCCAAACTTTTGCAGTCATATGAATGACAAACTTCAAACAAGTTCAAAAAGCTCTGGCAAGGCAGCTCCTATCACAGCAAAGCTTCCTCCAATGGGCACTCAACAGTAGCTTGTACCACAGCAATATAGAAAGGATGCCAGAGAAAATAGTAACTGCACAAAGCTATATTAGAACCAGTATTTAGCTCTCCTCATAGAGTAAAACTGAGTGGCAACTCTGTGGTTACTGCTTTCTCTGAGTCCACCCAAGCTGTATCTTGTGTTGAGCCCTGATGAATGGGGAGGTGTTTTTGCCTCTGAAAACGCAATATCTGCTTTTCATGATCTATTTATCAACATCTTGGGCTCTTACAACTGTTGTTGGTCTGGCACCCCTTTCTAAAGTTGTTACAGCTGTATCCCTGCAGGAAGTTTCACCCAGTTTGTTTGACTTGCTGACCACTGTCACCAAGACAGAAAGTGATGGAAATAGAAAAAAAATCTACATTTTACAGTTGCCAGAAGAACAAAGAGTGGCTTCCAAAGGAAACATGTTCCCTTGACAACTGTATAAAAGGTATACAGTTGTCCTTTCAATTCCTGTTATGGCTCCAGAGTTATGATATGGACAAAGACATCATAAAACAAACTGACAGGGGTTTTAACCTCCCTGGCGGTATTCCCGAGTGTGGTTTGGGGTATGTTTTCACTACCAAAACCTGCATGCACTTTTATATTATTTATGTCATTCTTTCTGCCTGGAAACTTGAGAACGTCCATGGCAACCAAAAAGCTTCCCTTTACGTCAAAAGCGTTTTTTGACCAGATAGAAAACAGCGATAGTAAATAAGATCACTTGCAGAATTGATTGATACTAATTTGTGGGGAAATTTGTCATCAGACACTGAACGTGACGACAGCGACGATTCTGCTTTTTGAATAGATTACATTATTGAATACATTTTATTATTATTGTATTATTATTTTTGATAATTATTTATAGTGATTATATTATAATTTATGATTTTGTTGTTTCAAACTTTATCATACCCGGGATGTCTACTAGACTCTTGTTTGGACAGATAGTTATTCCTAAGAATTACAGGCCTACAATATAAAATGCTAAATTTCTATGCAAAACAATGCACCGCTTTGAGACGCAAAAATCTGACAATCATACCGCCAGGGAGGTTAAGCATTCCATACTCTATCCAAACCTAAAGAAGTCTATGCTCCGGCACCTGTCCAGCCGGGTCATTCATTCACAGTATTCTGTGAATGGGAACACAAAAAGTCCCAGCAGCCTTTGCGGCAATGTTGAGGAAAGTGGGAGAACAGTGAGGAATGAGTAAGTTGGAAAAGGCTGTGATTTTGTGAGAGGCTGGGGAAGAGAATGACTATGATTTTGGTTTTAGGTGTTCCCTTTAAGGGCCCATTCACACCAGTGACTGCTCAGTACAATGTCTGGTGTGTGATGCATTGCTACAACACATGACAAGGTTTACCTTTTTTAAACATTATTTAAATGTCACAAAATGGCTGTTTAAAGGCTAAATTCACCTTTTTTCCAAGTTACAGCTTCTCGATGTTCCAATATACTTTAATGTACTTCTGTTGCAGAAAAGAAAAAAGCTTTCTATGTATTTTAGGACAAGGCCTTACTTCAGCCACCAGCTCGTTCTGTAGAAAAGTTCATGACTTCCTGGTATGTAGATTTAGCACAGGAAAACTGTTAAGACACAAAAAGTAATTCACCAGTTGACCCCATTAGCACACACCTCGCGCCTGGCCTGCCCTCCACCTCCAGAAAATTGCTCTCACCCACTTCTGTACTTACATGCGGCCAAAAGTATTGTGATCTACCCAATCAGGCAGGCCCTTGCACTACAAAGTTGATGGTCTAAAAGAGATTATACAATCAGATTATATAGTGTATGGTGAGCTATACAGACTTCCAGGAATACACTTCTGTTTTCAATATCCCTGCCTGCATGTCAGTACAGAGGTGGGTGGAAGCAATCTCTGGGAGGGGGGAGAGCAGGTGTGGGATGTGTGCTAATGAGGTAAGCTGGTGAAATACTTCCTTGAGCCCTCATTCACATTGCAGTGATTTGGCATGCGATTTGACATGTGATTTGACATGTCAAATCGGCGGCAATTGCCGGCAATGGAACCGTCCTAATCTGTGTGACACTGCATTTGCGGCACCGCATCCATTTCCAAAAGTTTCTGTAATACTTTTGGCAATTTCAGGTACGATTTCCATTGACATCTGTGCAGCAACCCGCACAGATGTCTCTGAAATCACACCTGAAATCGGGACTCACATGCGGGAATGAAATGGTGAGAGTTCCGCAGTCAGTGTGAACCAGGGCTAATGGTTTTCATGTCCTAAATATATATATGAGAAGTCAAGAACTTTTCTATGGAGGCAAGGCCCTGTCCCAAAATAAATAAAAAGCTTTTTATTTTCCGCAACAGAAGTACATTATTGGTATATTGGTATATAGGAAAGCTGGGATTTAGGAGAAAAAAAAAAAAAGCGAGACTCAACCTTTAAGGCTTCATGCACACAGGGTGTCAGTTCAGCCCCTCTGAATGCCAGAACTGGTGGCAGGAGAAAAGCTGCTAAAAAACACAGTTAAAGCTGCGTATTGCACATGCGTTTAGGTGCGTCGAGTGTTTAAGTGGTAATGCATTCCATTAACAGAATATGAATTTATTTTCGCAACTGGAATGCATTAATGTGCTAAACAAGTCTACTTTTTTTGTGCTCGTCAGGTCCTCTCCTGAACGTGTCTTTGATTTTTTTTTTAACCTAAAAACACTCATCATCTAATACACCCGTAAACACCTATTTGTGCATGGACATATAGGTCAACGTAGAGGCAGGGTGGATAAAAAACAATAGTTTAAGAAAAAAAAAAAATCTAATTTTTCTTTTTTTTAAATCAAATTTATTTCAATAAAATGCTTTTGGAGTAAAAATGTATCTAAAGATAGTTATCTATTTAGGATACATTAATAATTTCGTTTATTCAGCATGAAATAGAGCCTAGTTATGTAGCATGATGCTGTATATTCTGCAACATTTACATTTGTGGTAAACTCATTCAATGAATCCAAGCTCTGCAAGCTGAGATAACATGCACTGCATTGATGCATTCACACAATGTCACAGTAACCATGAGATAAAACAAAGTTCAGGAATATTCCTTTATCCTATTGTTTTGCAAATCTATGTACACTACAAACTGTATGAATGAATCTGATATCCCTGTTTTACTAACCTGACAGCTTATTATTCTAAATAGGAAGCCTTCATTTTGTTTGCAAATATTAAAGATACTAACTACCAGCAAGAATTAGTCCTTACATTTAAAGAGCACCTGTCATTTCAGATCCATCATGGCAGCGCCTGTTAGCGAGCATCCACTCACCTGCTGCCGCCACGTCCCTCACCTTGTTGTGTCACTGTCACATAGAGCTGCACGATTAATCGTACTAAAATCGCGATCTCGATCTTACCCCCCCCCCCCCCGCGATTTTTCAGTACAGTTAATGGGGTCCGACTTGCGGGGCGACTCAGTTTGACTTGACAGTAATAAATGTTAATGCAAGTTGCCTGAAGTCTTTACTAAGTTGGAGCGACTTGAGTCTCAGGGGAGACAGCCAAGTCTGGGCAGAGAGCCAACTTCCGAGAAAAGATACAAAGTAATTTACTTCAAAGGCATTGAACTCTGAGTGAACTCCCCTTGTATAGATTTTTGGTTTAACCATTTAAAGAATAATTCTTTCCTCACACTTGCTGTTTACAAATAAAAATCCATTATTTTGTGCTAGAAAATGACTTAGAACCCCCAAACATTATATATTTTTTTTAGCAGAGACCCTAGAGAATAAGATGGCGGTTGTTGCAATATTTTATGTCACACGCTGTTTGCGCAGCGGACTTTTAAACGCATTTTTTTTTTTAAAAATTACCCTTTCAAAAAACTAAACAGTGCTGTTAGCCCAATTTTTTTGTATATTTAATATATTACGCCGCGAGAATCGTGAGAGAATCGTGATCTTTATTCTAAGCAAAAAAATTGTGATTCTCATTTTGGCCAGAATCGTGGAAGCTCTACTGTCACATCACCAGCCGTCCCATTAAAGTGAATGGGACTGTCGGTGAGTCAATAGCATTCAGAGGAGGAGCCGCTGCGGGACAGAGATGACAGCTGCTCTTTAAAAATGATTTAAATTGAGTTGATTTAAATCAAGCCTTTTTACTAGTGATTTAAATCAAGTTGATTTAAATAAAATCCACCCTGCGTAGAGGTGCTTTTAGGCTGCATTCACACAGGGGCGACCCGACTTTGACGCGACTTTGCTAGGCAATTTCAGCGCGACTTTCAGCGCGACTTCCAGCGCGACTTCCAGGGACTTGAGGCGACTTTACAACCCGACTTTTTCCAGGCGACTTTGCCTTGACCAATCAGAAAAGGGAGGGAGGGGGTTGCCTAAAAATAAATTCTATTCTTTTCACTACAAAGTCGCTTTTATTTAGATGGGGGTTCCGACTTGGAGGCGACTTCTATTCAATTCTATGGGCACAAGTCGGATAGAAGTCGCCTAGAAGTAGTACAGGAACTTTTTCTGAAGTCGTTCCGACTTCAGTAGTGTACATTAAGACGGCTCCCATTCATTTCAATGGGATTTCAGATGTCAAGCGACCTGGGGCGACTTGAGGCTACCCAAGTCGGAGCGACAGTCGCCCCTGTGTGAATGGTGCCTAAGCGACTGAATTTTAAAAAATGCCAAACGCCTGTAAAAGTGTAATTTTTAAAGCAGTTGTCTACTCATTAAAAAAAATAAAAATAAAAACCCGCAAGACAATAGCATAATGAGCTAGTATGCACCGCATACTAGCTCATTATGAAATACTCACCCTGAAACGAAGATCCGACCGGGCTGCTTGGTCCCCTCTGTGGGAGCGGACATCTTCCCTCGGATCTTGCTTCCGGGTACGCGGTTCTGGCGCTGTGACTGGCCAGAGCCGCGAGATGTCACTCTCGCGCATGCACACGGGACCCGTCTTTCCGGCAAGGTCCGGCCCTATTGCCGGGCCTTTGCTGGGACATACACGGTGCATGTGCCATAACTCTGCAGCATCTTCGAGAGGGAATATCTCCTAAACCATACAGGTTTAGGGGATATTCATTTTACCTACAGGGAAGCCTTATTATAGGCTTACCTGTAGGTAAAAGTACTAAAATTGGGTAGACAACCGCTTTAAGCTAAGAATGGATGAAGCAGTAGGAAGAAATGTAATCCCCTTTTGTGTGGCACCGCCATTATGGCACAGATGTGTCACAGGGTTCTGCCTGGCCTCCAGGTCCTGGCAGCACCCTTTCGGCACATCTACATGCCCACTGAAGACTTCCCACACATGCACGCACACAGCGTGAACTACTGGATCTTCGTAATAGCCATCTTTACGCATGTGTGGGGAAGGTGTGTGTGTGTGTGTAGACATGCTGCATATGGGCAGATGTGCCCCAGGGCAGCGCAAAGCCTCTTTGCAGCTTAAAAGATCATTTATACAGATTGTTAGTGCACAAAATAGCAGCACGCTGGTATGAACTGAAACATGGCGTATGGTGAACTGTCACATCTTTGCGCTGGGATTGTTTTGGGCAACGCTCACCAACTAGGGTTGCTACATCATCCCTTTAATCCAGGACACATGTGAATTACACAGGTTGTTCTGAGGCTAATTTAATGCAGATAAGGCACCGAGTGAGTTTAATTACCACCTTAATCAGCCACAGAACCTGGGTAATTAATATGTGTCCTGGATTAAAGGGATGATGTGGCAACCCTATGACACCAACCCATACGGTAAGCATGGACCCTAATGTGATTACTACAGTAGCTTGTATCCTAATGACACAAGACCCCATCCCCTACAACATGGCTGTGTTGCTTATAGCAACCAACACAGAGCAATAGAAAGGCTCTCCCAGCAACCTACATGAGCCATGGACGGCGTATTACCACCCGTGAAGGGAGCTCCCTGCCCCTCCATACTGTGTATGACTGCATAGCAGCCCATCACATCCCTGCTCACCTATGTACCCCGAATCCTCAGCAGCTTCCGGTAACACAACCCAGAACACGTAGAACCTGCTGACGTCACCGACCCGGAAGCTTCCACATGCCGCGGGTAGTCCTGGGAAGTGTAGCTGGCCAGACTGAGAATGCGGAAGTTGTAGTGACTTCGCGACGGAAGGTCACGCTGTGCATTGTGGGTGAAAGATGGCGCCGCCCATGTATAGCTGTCAGTGAAGGGAGGACAGAGGAGCAGCGATGCCGAAGTACTACGAGGATAAGGAGGAGGATAATCACCCCTGTGCGGGGGCGAAGGAGGATCTGAAGAGCTGCCTGCTGCAGACTGCCTGTGTGCTGCAGGTGAGCCTCTCTCCTAGGGTTGCCACCTTTTCATCAAGCCAAACCCGAACACTTTAGCAGCACACGCCAATTATTTTATTTTTGTAGTGCATTAAATTCATTACCTCTGTACAAAGCAATAGACTGCAATTTTTTATGTAGTATACACTATACATATATTTTTGTGATTAAATGACTAATCTTATGGAGTTGATCACAAGAGTCCCCTTTTACATCAGAGTCAACAGTTACATCTGAATGCTTAAATTACGTGATGTTTTTATTTTATTAACCGCACACGACGATTTCACAAGCCCAAACCGAACTACTTTTCCACCGTTGGGATCCTCTCTCCGAGTGGACGTCGTGTGTCCGTCAGACGTCGTCCGTCGAGAAGTCTAGGAGGAAGCGGGGGCGTGTCCCCACTAATAGGAGGAGGAATAGGAGCATCATGAAGCCGTAGCGACGAGGAGACAGGAGGGAAGTGACTGTCGATATGTACCCGCCGCGGTAGAAAGTGGGTGTTACGTGTCGCACTGGAAGGCAGCGCTTCAGTGA
>BLSH010222724.1:446275-469808 GCA_018402905.1 Glandirana rugosa | reverse complement strand
ACACATATGAATTACACAGGCTCTGTGGCTGATTAAGGTGGTAATTAAACTCACTTGGTAACTTATCTGCATTTAATTAGCCTCAGAACCTGTGTAATTCATATGTGTTCGGGTTTAAAGGGATGAGGTGGCAACCCTAGGTATGATGGGTGCAGTATGTACAGGAGAGGAGTGTGGAGGGTATAATGGGTGCAGTATGCACAGGAGAGGAGTGCAGAGGATATGATGGGTGCAGTATGTACAGGAGAGGAGCGCGGAGGATATGATGGGTGCAGTATGTACAGGAGAGGAGTGTGGAGGGTATGACAGTGGGCAGTATGTACAGGAGAGGAGTGTGGAGGGTATGATGGGTGCAGTATGTACAGGAGAGGAGCGCGGAGGATATGATGGGTGCAGTATGTACAGGAGAGGAGTGTGGAGGGTATGACAGTGGGCAGTATGTACAGGAGAGGAGTGCGGAGGGTATAATGGGTGCAGTATGTACAGGAGAGGAGTGCGGAGGGTATAATGGGTGCAGTATGTACAAGAGAGGAGCGTGGAGGGTATAATGGGTGCAGTGTGTACAGGAGAGGAGCATGGAGGGTATAATGGGTGCAGTATGTACAGGAGAGGAGTGCGGAGGGTATGGCAGTGGCAGAGCGGGGAGAGGGCTTTTTTGCAGTGTCTGTGGGGTGACCTGGAGTGATGTTGGGAAGAGAAGAGAAGGAAAGTGACCATGGAATGATGTCCCTCAGCTGGGGGGTAGGAAGCCGATCTAAGTGATGTTAGGTGGCTGTATGAAGTGGTCTGGGGGGTGATGCAAGCAGGGGGAAGTTGGGGGCTGAGAAGTGGTCACATAGTGATGTCTATAATCAAAAAAACACTCTGGTGCTCATCCACCAATATATAGAACGGTACTGCTCAATGAAAACAATCTGGTATAAGATGTAAGTAGAGATCTATAGAAGCCGGTCCCTAGCACTCTCTATGTGCAGATGATGTGAAGGTAATGTATGGCCATTCATATAACCCTGTGTTATCCAAGCTGTGAGTCTGTACAATCAGAAGTTCATCACATAAACACAGGGTTACATGAGTGCTCATAAATTTCTTTCACATCATCTAGTCTGAGTGATTGGGGGATGTTTGCATTGGCAGACATGTGTGCTGCTTAGGAGTCACCTGTCAGATGTGATCGGGCTACAGACTCCCCACCCCCACACTCACTACCTCCTCCTTCTCCTGTCACCTTAATCACTACCTCCTCCTTCTCCTGTCACCTTAACCCTTCACTGCACCTCCTGGAAAACAAATCCTTCTGTAACTTTGCAGCTTTCCATCCAAGCAGACTTTCTCAGAAAACGTTTAGCTCACCTTCCTGTACTGTGAGCAGCAGCCATCCCGACAGAAGATACAGTGACTCCACCTCCGGATCTCTCAGCACATCGCACTGGTAATGGGGGGGGGGGGGTCAGTCAGCAGAGATCACAGGACACTGGAGAGGGGGAGACAAAAAGGAGCTTGGAATTTCAGATACACTGCAGGCACAGTGTATTTATTTAAAAGCAATGCCGCTGCTGCTATCACCACAATGGTTCAAATGGTTCCCCCCCTGCCCAAATGGTCTGTCCTTGGTCTGAGCTGAATCATGTGCCCGGGTCTGAGGCACTACAAATCCCGGGCACATGATTCAAGACCCGTACTGTCCGGGTGAATACCGGACAGGTGGCAACCCTACTCTCTCCTTATCCCCTCCTGTCCATCTTCTCTGTCTGAGATCTATACCTCTGTATATGTAGTATAGACCTCCAACCTCTACAACATTGTATTTGCACAAATAACAATAGGGCCTCGTGTACACCTCCATGTTGGTTTGCCGGTGGAGAGTTGGTTCCTGAATAAAAAGTGGTCTGTACTGCGGGGAAACGCCCAGCCTGCAGCCCACTGGACTAGAAAGCATTGGCAAGGAAAAGGAGAGTTTGGAGGATGCCCGAGATCACCTCTAGTCTTTATCAGTTGAGATTCCCACATTGGGGCAATACAAGGGAGGCTCGGGGGAGCTGGTCACAGAAGGGTTTTTTTTTACCTTAATACGTAGAATGCGTTAAGGTAAAAAAAATCTTTACCTTCAGAATCACTTTCTTCTGCCTAGGACTACATGTCCCATGAGGCATTTCTCACCACACATTCACATTCAAATGACCTCAGACACTTACAGACATTTATCTAATATAACAATAGATCCAGGATCTAAAAATAGATTGAACAGTTGAGGCCAGGATCTAAAAATAGAGCAAACCATTTAGATCATGATCTAAAAATAGAACAGTTGAAACCAGATTCTAAAAATAGATCAAACAGTTTAGGCCAAGATCTAAAAATAGATCTTGGGTCTAAAAATAGATTGTACAGTTCAGACCTAGAGCTAAAAATAGATCCAGAATCTAAAAATAGATCAAACAGTTTAGATCAGGATCTAAAAATAGATCTTGGGTCTAAAAATAAATTATACACCAGAGACCTAGATCTAAAAATAGATCTTGGGTCTAAAAATAAATTATACACCAGAGACCTAGATCTAAAAATAGATCCAGAATCTAAAAATAGATCAAACAGTTGAGACCAGGATCTGAAAATAGATCCAGAATCTAAAAATAGATCAAACCGTTTAGGCCAAGATCTAAAAATAGATCTTGGGTCTAAAAATAAATTGTACAGTTGAGACCTAGATCTAAAAATAGATCAAACAGTTTAGATCAGGATCTAAAAATAGATCTTGGATAAAAAATAGAAAGAACAGTTGAGACCAGGATCTAAAAGTAGATTGAACAGTTCAGACGAAGATTTAAAAATAGATCCAGGATTTAAAAATAGATTGATCATTTCTGTTAATAAAAAAAAAATAGATTGAACAGTTGAGACCAGAATCTAAGAATAGATCAAACATTTGAGACTAGGATCTAAAAACAGATTAAGCAGTTGAGACTAGGGCTGCAACTAACGATGATTTTCATAATCAAACAGTTGGCCGAATATTGTTTAGATTATTCAGATCAAAAACCTCAAAAAAGTGTTGTGTACAAAAAAAACTAATTATTCTTGAATATCTATATGCAGTGGTAAATATAAATAACCAGCTATATGGACAGAAAAAAAAAAGTAGGATATACAGGGTATTTTAACTGGGCATCAGACCTGAAGCTACATGAAGGGTGGGGGAAATAAAACTTTTCGTATTAAAGCAGTAGTATTTTTAAATATAATGCATAATATTGGTAAACTTTTACTGTAAATTGAATTGCAATGCCTTAATATACCTCCGGTCGATTACCACTTCAGCTTATCTGGTTTTAGATGCTGATCTCCCTTGCACAGAACCCTTAAAGTGATTGCAAATGTTGGAATTTTAAAAAAATAACAAACATGTCATACTTGCCTCCTCTGTGCAATGATTTTACACAGAGCAGCCCCCATCCTTCTCTTCAGAGGTCCCCCGCTGGAGCTCCTAGCTACTCCTGCATTCAGATTGCGCACATAGCAAGCCCCATAGCAACCCATGTAGGTTCAATCCTTCTCCAAATTGTGTGCTTGGCCCTGCCCCCTGCTTCCACCTTACTGGCTGTGATTGACAGCATCTGAGTCCTGTGAGCAGGAAGAGAGAAAGCAGCCTTGCTGCTCCCGGATTCAGCGCTGGTTTGAGATCGTGTCCAGGTAAGTAGACAGGGGAGGCTGGGGGGAGCTGGTCACAGAAGGTTTTTTACCCTAATGCATAGAATGCTTTAAGGTAAAAAACCTTCTGCTTTTAGAATCACTTTAAATCACTTCTTTCACCTGCCCAGGACTACATGTCCCATGAGACATTGCTTCTCACACATTCACAAGTTCTCAGGCACTTAAGGGTCGATTCACATTGCCGCAACTTGGGATCCAACTTGTGAGACCCCAAGTCGCGTGACATGTGAAATCCCATGATAGTCAATGAGAGCTGTCTTAACCACTTCAATACTGGGCACTTAAACCCCCTTCCTTCCCGGACCAATTTTCAGCTTTCAGCACTGTTGCAGTTTGAATGACAATTGCGCGGTCATGCGACACTGTACCCGTATGAAATTTTATAATTTTTTTCACACAAATAGAGCTTTCTTTTGGTGGTATTTAATCACCCTGGGTTTTTTATTTTTTGCGCTATAAATTAAAAAAGACTGAAAATTTTCAAAAGCAATGCATTTTTCTTCGTTTCTGTTATAAAATTTTGCAAATAAGTAATTTCTCTTCATAAATTTTGACCAAAAATGATACTGCTACATTTCTTTGGTAAAAATAACCCAAATCAGGGTTTATTTGGTGTTGGCAGACAGACAGATGTGACGGGGACTGTGACAGATGTTTTGTGTATGGTGACAGATGTGACGGGGACATACAGCTGTTTTGGGGACTGTGACAGATGTGACGGGGACATACAGCTGTTTTGGGGACTGTGACATATGTGATTGGGGACATACAGATGTTTTGGGGACTGTTTTATGGGGACACTCATGTATATGGGGACAGGGGTGATTGAACACAGCCGTCACATGATCGGGAGGGCCAATCACAGCGCCCATATCCCGATCTCTGCTCAGCTGGATCCTGTGATCATAATGATCACAGGATCCAGCCGCAGCGCGCCGCGTGGCCGCGCTGTGAGCTCCCGTTCTGCAGGATGTATATGCACGTCCTGTCAGAACGGGGAAGCTCCCACACGGCCGTATATGTACAGTGGCCAGGTGGGAGGTGGTTAATTAACAGAAAAGGTTCCTATACTACTTCAAGGCAACTTCTATCTGACTTCTATTCTCTTCTATTCTAGACTCCTATCAAATTAATACTCAAGTCACCAGGAAGTTGCCTGCCAAAGTCGCACTGCAAGTCACTCAACTTTCAGGTCGCTGCAGTGTGAACCGAGCCTTACTGACATTTATGGATGGTATACTGCGCTGTATGTCTGTTGCACTGTGTATACTACCATGTATGAATGTTGTACTGAGCTGTATGTCTGTTGTACTGTGTATAATGACATGTGTGAATGGTGTATTGAGCTGCATGTCTGCTGCACTGTGTATACTGACATGTATACATATTGCAGCAAACATACAGCGCAGAACACCACTCATACATGTCAGTATACACAGTGCAACAGACATACAGCTCAGTAAATTGTTCATACTGACATGTAAACAAATAGTGCATTCTGTATGCAGGCTAACTCATTGACTAATTGATAATGAAAATTGTTGCCAACTATTTTTATTATCGATTATGTTGATTAGTGGTTTTAGCCCTAGTTTTATGAATAGATGAGGGTAGAGACATAACACCAGTGCTGTTGTTTGTTGTACATGAAGCCCATATGTCAATGGGGAGCACAAGTACAGCAGTAGTGCTAGCTGTAAAACTGAAAATGATTGTGCTTGGAGTTGGAATTTTAATTGTATTCATGTATTGTTAGGTATATGTTATTAACGTGACCATTGTTGTCTTTTTGTGCAGGAAGGAAAGACCCCCAAGCAGTGTTTAAAAGAAGGCCACTGCAGACCTCTGCAAGTCAGCTTTTTTGAGTGTAAAAGATCAGTTGTAAGTCCACTTATGTATGTATATACTGCAGTAGTACTTGGCCAACATTGACTACTTCATTAGGTTTGTTGCTTTCATACAAGAATACAATGAGGGACATTTATTAAGTAAACCGAGTAGTTAGAGGCAAATCAGATTGCGAAGTCTTTGCATTAGTCTTCCTGTATACATACACCCCCTGCATCTGTAATCCTGGGCAGCCATCTGTGACAGATTTGCACCAGTCTGAGATAGATTTATCAATGAAGATGCGATCAGATTTCACTCCAAACAGATGCACAATTAAGAAGTGGTTAGGTTCAGGTTTGATTCTGTCGCAGAACTGCTTTATAGACTCGCGCTATAACCTTGTAGTAAATCTGTCTGATATTCATGTTTAGGATTGCCTTGCTGCTTGACATAATTTTTCTTGTGGAACTTCAGTAAACCGCTAAATACAGAATTTGCATGTACAGTTGTGCTCATAAGTTTAGATACTCTGGGAGAATTTATGATTTCTTGGCCAATTTTCAGAGAATATGAATGATAACACAAAAACATTTCTTTCACTCGTGGTTAGTGTTTGGCTGAAGCCATTTATTATCAATCAACATTGTTTACTCTTTTTAAATGATAATGACAACAGAAACTATCCAAATGACCCTGATCAAAAGTTTACATACCCTGGGGATTTTGGCCTGATAACATGCACACAAGTTGACACAAAGGGGTTTGAATGGCTATTAAGGGCCGGTTCACACTGTAGCGAGGCGGAGAGGCGCGATGCGGCGCTCCAGGCGATCTCAAAGCGGCTTGCTAGGAGACTTCTATCATAGAAGTCAATGCAAGCCGCCTGAGATCGCCCTAAAAATAGTGCAGGGACCATTTTTCTAATGCGGAGCGAAGCGATTCGCTCCTATTAGAACGGTCCCATTTGCACAGCATTGAGGCGGATTGTCAGGCGACTCAAGTCGCCTGACAATTCGCCTAGATGTGAACGGGGCGCGAAGTCGCGCCGCTCCGCCCCGCTGCAGTGTGAACCGGCCCTCAAAGGTAACCATCCTCACCTGTGATCTGTTTGCTTCTAATTAGTGTGTGTGTATAAAAGGTCAATGAGTTTCTGGACTTCTGATTGCCTTAATAAGGCAATAAATGCGCCTTATGATAAGAATCACATACAGATCTTCCCCTTTAATACGTCCTCCAAACTCCTCCTCCTTCTCCTTTTCAGTCACTGTAAGTGACTACTTCTACCAGAAGTAGAGTGAGAGGCGGAAACGCTGATGTTTTTATACGTTCATTTCATACGTTCATTTTTTATCTTGAATGTAAGCAGCCAATTTTTTTTAGAATAAAATATGTATAGTGGATACTGCTACACTATGGGAGTGTGTTTTCTCTATTCACTTATGTGAGGGGGAAGTGTACACGGCACACTGACTGGACCCTACAGTGACTGAAAAGGAGAAGGAGGAGTTTGGAGGACGTATTAAAGGGGAAGATCTGTATGTGATTCTTATCATAAGGCGCATTTATTGCCTTATTAACTACTTCCCGACCGCGCGCCGTGTTTTCACGGCGGCAGTCGGGATGCTGAGCGCGAATCGCCGTAAATAGACAGCGATCTGCAATCAGCCACCAGGGGGCGCGCGCACTTGCCGCACTCCTGAGGAGTGTGCCCGCGGCTCGAGCGGACCCGATGTCCGCCGGCGAGCCGCGATGAGCGGCTACAGGGAAAGATTGGGGAACCGCCGATGTAAACACGACGGTTCCCCGCTCTGTTAGTAGGGGCATGAGAGATCTACTGATCCCTGTCACTGGGATCAGTTAGATCTCTCATGCCCATGTTAGCCCAACCCCCCCACTGTACGAACACACCCAGGGAACACAGTTAACCCCTAGCCCCCCCCCCCAGGTTAACCCCTTCACTGCCAATGACATTTATACAGTAATCAGTGGACATTTAAATTTCTGATCGCTGAATAAATGTCATTGGTCCCAAAAAAGTGTCAAAAATGTCCGACATGTCCGCTGCAATATCGCAGTACCGCTAAAAATCGCAGATCGCCGCCATTACTAGTAAAAAATAAAAACCCCAGAAATTAATTCTCACCATCCGTAAACGCGGCCACTTTTGCGCAAACCAATCAATAAACGGCAATTGCAATTTTTTTTATCACAAATATGAGGAATTATATAAATCGGCCAAAAACGGTGAAAAAAAAATGTTTTTTTATATTTTTTTTTTGGATTTGAATTTTAGCAAAAAGTAAGAAATTTGGGTTTTTTTGCAAAATGGTCGCTCTTCTTTTGTTTATAGCGGTTATCAGAAATGACACAGTGGCGATCAAATACCACCAAAAGAAAGCTCTATTTGTGGGGAATAAAGGACGCAGATTTTGTTTGGGTGCAACGTCGCACGACCGCGAAATTGTCAGTTAAAGCGACGCAGCGCCGAATCGCAAAAAGTGCTCTGGTCCTAAAGCTGGAAAATCTTCCGCTTGGTAAGTGGTTAAGGTGAGAGTTCTGGGAGCACAGGGTGGATAGCATTATCACAGAAGCCCCCCTGGTGTTGTACAAGGCTACCCACCAGATCGGCTCCACTAGCATCACCCAAGGCACGCTTGTGATTTATTTGAGCACGTTTGATGCACTACGCCATCGGTTGGAATTAGGTGGAACTGTTTACTTATTAACAGCAATTATTGAAGCACTTTTGTTTGATTGGAACATTTTTATTCGTTGATGCACTACGCCACCTTTTGGAGAGAAGTGGGACTGTTCTGAGTCATCCATATATATATATATATATATATATATATATATGGTTCATTTATTGAATACTAGTCACCTAGTGAGATATTTATGAGTTAGGATTATCTAATTTTACACGTGTGTTCACACGGGCACATGTTTACATGTCATATATTGTATATTTTATTTGATTCATTTAGGTATGATATTTAAAAGATTGCTTATTTAAGTTTTTGCATGCATGCACTTTATGAATGGTTCACTGACACGGTTATATTTATTGTTTTTCACCTATGCTGACTGCGCGCTACCCAATTATCCATTTATCCATAGTTGTTTTGATGTAAACACAATAAGTAGTGCAGCAGTCGGTTTATCACTGATTTAAGTTTTATCATGAGTAATACACGGTACTTGGGAGAGAAGTGGGGCTTACATACCCGGTTGGTTATTGGTAGTGCAGAGGTTCCTACACACTTTGCTCTAACATGCGCATGGAACATACTTGGACATTCCAACATGACAATGATCCAAAATACAAGACCAAGTCGACCTGTCATTGGCTACAGCAGAATAAAGTGAAGGTTCTGGAGTGGCCATCTCAGTCTCCTGACCTCAATATCATTGAGCCACTCTGGGGAGATCTCCAATGTGCAGTTCATGCAAGACAGCCCAAGAATTTCCAGGAACTGGAGGCTTTTTGCAAAGAGGAATTGGCAGCTTTACCATCTGAGAAGATAAAAGCCTCGCACACACAGTGCGACGGTCGTAAGACCGCACGTTAAACTTTGTCCAAAATTGGCTGTTGGTGGTTGTGTCTAGCGTACTGACGTGAACTAAGCGATCGTCCGACCAAGACTAACATAGTGATCAGGGTCGTTTGAGTAGTTTCTGTTGTCATTATGATTTAAAAAGAGTAAACACAGTTGATTGATAATAAATGGCGTCAGCCAAACACTAACCATGAGTGAATGAAAAGTTTTTGTGTTATCATTCATATTCTCTGAAAAATAACCAAGAAATTATAAATTCTGCCAGGGTATGTAAACTTATGAGCACAACTGTATGTGAACTTCTTATAATTCACACACTCCTGTCACACCATTACTTCTTGGTTTACAGAGTTTTGGATCACTTTTCTGCTTATTGAACAAAGGCGATCATACTGTTTTGTTCAGTATGCTGACTGGAGATGGAGGGGTGTCTCTGGAAGCTGCAGTGCTGAACAAGAAATGGAAGTCACATGCAAGGCTATGCAGTGTTGCAGATGTTTGTAAATCACAAAACTGACAGAGTGGAATTACAAACCTTTTGCCAGGAAAACAGTGTGCATAATGCAGTCTGTTAAGCTGGCAATACAGTGTGTGAATTTTGGCCAGTTCCCAATGACCTGCCTGACATTCACATTGTGGGTGGCCCTGTTGGCCCCCTTCTGCCTGACATCCTCTGATTGAAAAATCTAAGAAGCCAGGTGAAAAATACAATAGCCTGGCAGGGGGATTTGTCCATCTGCGCTGTTAGCTTACAGGCTATGGCTAGCTTTAAGCTTGGTACACACTGAGTGTTTTTTTTGTTCAACCCAGCGTGTTGAGCGAAAAAAAAAAAACTGACAGCTCCGGTTGGAGCCGCTGTACTAACTATCCAAAGTTAGTACAGCAATCTCCCCCGCTGAGCTGTTGGGCTCTGACAGGGGGGTGGCCCTCCCCCGCCAGAACACTCTGATCAGCGCACTCTGCCATTGGCTGAGAGCGCTGATCGGGAGTCGGTCGGCTGCTGGTTTTCCAGCATGCTAGTCTGACAGAAGCCTGCCAGGGTGCCATACACACGGGTCGAATGTTCGCCGTTTATTTTTTTTAACCAGCCAGTGTCTCCCGACATTCGGCCCCTGTGTATGGGACTTAAGTCTGTTGTTTAGGTTAAACCAATAACATATGTCTCACTTTATGGGAAGACTAATAAGTGTAGCATAAAGGGAATCTTTTCAGGTGACATCTGTTACCAACTAAAGAGTGTTTTGACATGGCTTAGCTTTGTCTAGTCTAGTGTGGGGCGGCGGATGTCAGCGGTGACATGTCTACTAACACCTGCTGCTATCTGATCCGATCCTGTCTGTGAAATCCAGACAGATTAAGACCCTATTTTCCATCCGTCTGGTAGATAGGATCGGATGAAAATGGACAGGCAGTCCGTTTTCATCTGACTTCTCCATAGAGGAGAGCGGGGTTCTGACTGATCCGTCTCAGCACAGTGAGCGGAGACAGACCTGTCATCCGCCTGCTCAGCGGGGATCAGCGGAGTGATCCCCCGCTGAGCAAAGTGGAATCTGCTGGGTGGATCGCCTGTGTGAAAGAGCCCTAAATGTCAGTGCCATGAACTTCGCTGCAAAATATTAATTTTGGTAAAATTTTACTGAGTACTCATCTAACCAGAGAACCTTCTCCCATATGTGTGTGTTTGAGGAGTCTTCCACATGCTGTTTGACAAATGCCAAACATGTATTCTAATTTTTTTTTTTTCTTTAGCCTTGGTTCAAACTATAGCGATGCGGGAACCAGTGCGATTCCAGCGCCAGTTCCTGCATTGCATCTCTCCCGCAGGCAGTTCACACTGCCCTCTGCAAAGCGCTGCGAGTGTCAATACAATGTTAATGACACCCCCAGATCGGTTCACAGATCGGAGTGTGAACTGTAAATTCGGACAGGAATCAAATTGCATGGATGTGAACACCCATGCGATCCGATTCCAGTGCGGGGGGAAAAAAATCCCTGCACATTTTTTATGCGAATCCAATGCGAGTTTAGTCATACAACTGTATGGCTGAACTCGCATGTGATCGGCACAGCAGTGCGGGTGCGAATCACATCTTGTTCAGCTTGGCATCTCCCGTTACATTTAACATTGGCTTCTATGGAAATTCTTGGTCAGCTTGGCATCTCCCATTACATTTAATATTGGCGTCTATGGAAATTCATGGTCAGCTTGGCATGGCACAACTCCGGTAACATTTAACATTGGCGTCTATGGAAAGACTTGGTCAACTTGGCATGGCTGTGCCATGTCAAGCTGACCTAGATTGCGCTGCACGTGCGCGAGATCAGCAGGTGCATGCCGGGTAGCCAGCATTCACGGAATGCAGGAAAAAGGACTGACTTCAGATGCCCACACTGGAGATGACCGAGCTGAAAAGGAACTTCATAAAGTAAGAAAACAATGCTGCACAAATAGAAAGCTGGGCATAGTTTTTTTTTTTAACAGAAGGAATGTTTATTTAAGCTAGAGCACATTATACATGAACATGTTACAAAGGTATAACACAGGGGTGCACCAATACAGTGCAATTACAGGTTAGAGCAGAATAGTTACCATACATCAGTGTACCTTTAAACAACCTAAGACCCATTGGCAGTTAGGATTAGGCAGGAAAGACATCTCCCCCCCAGGTGCCCCAAGGGAGGGTGGGGGGGGGGGGGTTTTGCTGGGCATAGTTTACAGCATACCTTTGTTACATTGCTCGAGGCTTGAGTATTCTAGGGGTATTTTTATCTTAAAAGTCATATTTTGGCCGGAACTTTCACCTCACTTCCTGTTTGGCTGTGGGACCGGAAGTGAAAGAAAATCTCCACAATGGGACACAGATGGCGGAAAAAAATCTGACAGGGTATATAACCCTCCTTTGCTGCATCCAAAATGACAAAAAAAAAAGTTTTGCCTATAGTTCTACTTTAACCGCTTTTTGTAAAATTACGTACCTGTACTTCATTCTGCTACAAGTAGTTGTGACGGGGTGATGCCTACAGTTGCAGACATCACCCTGGAAGCGGTTTTTAGAGCCGATGGTCGCCTTTCTTGTGGTAACAACTGATGCAGCTAAGCAGCCGCTCAATTGTTCTCACAAGCAGCCCCTTCCGCCGCTCTGCCCAGGCTCTCCCGTCCCATCGGGAGGCCCGAGCGATCAGGCGGCACGTCCGCCAGCTGGACGGAGACCCGAACAAAGCCAGAATCAGCTTTGATCGGGTCTCGGAAACCCGGAAGTGATGTCACAATGTTTACTGGAGCCTTAAAGGTGCCAGATTTTAAAAAATGTTCGTATTCAAAACAGCCAAACTTGGCATTTTGAATGCTTTTAAGTACAAAAGGAGCTATTTGGAGTCTTATAGACCCCAGATCCCTCCAAAAAAATACCTGACACCTGACTATTGCTGTCACAAGGGATGTTTACATTCCTTGTGACAGCAATAAAAGTGATTAAAAAAAATAATTAAAGGGACAGTGTAAAAATAAAATAAGAAAAAAAAAATTGAAAGTGCCCCATTCCTCCGTACTCGCGTGCCAAAGTAAATGGTTGGTTGTATGGGGCCCTGTGGTTTCTAACAGCAGCCCTGGGTACACTGATAGCATGCACTGATGGGTGTTGTGACAGGTACTCTTTACTATGGGGCAATCAGGGCACTGAAGGACACAGTAAACAATGAAGTTAAGTCAGTAACTCGCTGCCTCCTATTCTTCTCCTTGCACCGGATTTGTGAGTGAGGAGAAGAAGCCAGTAACAGAGAGTTACCGGACTTTGACAGTTCTGATCGACTGTGACTAGATACAGCGATCACGTGGTAGTGTCATTGGTCCTTTACCCTGATCAGTGATGTCTGAGAGACACAGCTCACCACCGATCGCCACACAAGCGCACAGTAATATGGGGAGGACGTCATATGAAGTCCATCTGGAAGGGCGAAAAGCCTGCCCAGTCGTCAATCTGCTCTAGGCTGGGTAGGAAGAAGTTAACCACTTAAGGCCGGAGCCCTTTTTTACACTTGTTGTTTACAAGGTAAAATCAGTATTTTTTGCTAGACAATTACTTAGAACCCCCAAACATTATATATATATTTTAGCAAAGACTCTAGAGAATAAAATGGCGGTCATTGCAATATTTTATGTCACATGGTATTTGTGCAGCGGTCTTTCAAATGCAATTTTTTTTTGAAAAAATACACTTCTTTGAATTAAAAAAATAAGTAAAGTTAGCCCAATTATCTTGTATAATGTGAAAGATGTTACGCCAAGTAAATTGATACCAAACATGTTACGGATGAAAATTGCGTACACTCGTTGAATGGCGACAAACAGCGGTACTTAAAAATCTCCATAGGCGACGCTTTAAAATTTTTTAATGGTTACCAAGGTAGAGTTACAGAGGAGTTCTAGTGCTAGAATTATTGCTCACACTGACGATCGCAGCGCTTTCTCACATGTGTGATTTGAACACGGTTTATATTTGCGGGCGCGACTTGCGTATGCATTTTCTTTGCTGCGCGAGCTCGCGGGGACAGAGGCGCTTTACATTTTTTTTTTGTATATATTATTTTTTTTTTTACCACTGTTCCTTTAAAAAAAAAAATCTGATCACTTTTATTGCTGTCACAAGGAATGTAAACATCCCTTATGACAGTAGTATGTGGTGACAGGTACCCTATATGGAGGGATTGGGGGTCTAAAAGACCCCCCGATCCCTCCTTTGCACTTCAAAGTATTCAGATCGCCAAAAACGGCGATTCTGAATACTGTCATTTTTTTTTTAATTGGCGCCATTGGCCGCTGAGTAAATCGATAGTAACATCGCTTGCGGAAATACACAAAGGAGACCCGATCTGAGGCGATTCCGGCTTCTATTGGGACTCCACACAGCTGGCGGACATGCCGGATGGAAGCTCCGGGGAGGCCCGGGAGAAGCGGCGGGAGGGGGGGGGGGGCAAATGTCCCTTCCCACTGCCTGGGATAATGGCCGAGTGGCTCCAGAGTCGGATCAGCCGTTATCACCAGACAGCCAACCGCCCACTCTAAAAACGGTACCGGGGTATAGCCTATAACAAAACGACACACAAATAAGTTTGTGTTGCCACATCCCCCACTGCTGTCACTGACATCTGATTTCTTTATCATGCATGGCTTGAGAGAGAGGAGAGCATTATGATTCCAGCTTCACATTCCCCCTCCTTTCTTCTCCAGCTCTCCCAGGACTGGTTGCTCTACACCTCAGTATGATTGGGCATGCTAAAGTCATGTGGTGCCTTTTCTGAGTTTTGACAGGATGTTACTGAAAACTCAGGAATAGGAGAGTGTAGAGGTGTACGGGGAGTTTTGTGACATTCACAACTCCCCCCATCAAGCTTCAGCAAAAGACCTACCCACTGATTCCAGAGTTTTACGGGGCTCCTACTGCTGAAGGGGGTGACATTTGCAAGGTGGGGATACATGCAGGAGGCTTGTAAGTATATATACATTAATACTGTGCCATTAGTTTATACTGGGTGAGTGGTGAGTTTACATCCACTTTAATTTATTGTTTGTGACATAATAAAACAGTAAAAATATTTTGCACCTTTAAAGTCATAGGCATGTTGTGCACATCACATGGTACACAGTTCCAAAAAATACATTTTAATTCCAGATTGAAATGCAACAAAACAGGAAAAACACCAAGGGGCGAATCCTTATTCAAGGCATATTTTTCAAGGTTCACTGTTGAAAACTGGTTATTTTATTTCCATCAGCAATTTAGTTAGTTTACTGCACTTTTTTTTTTTTTTTTTAACTACTGGAACACCTACTTGGTTATGTAATTAACTTGTTAATCTCATGTACAGTCCTGAAATAATTTTGATTTATTCTCAGCTGGACAACAGAGCACGTTTTCGAGGGAGAAAAGGTTACTGACAGGTGGAAGATGCATTTGTCCGATTAACAGCCGCACGATCATGAACTCTGTTGTGTCTAGCAGGGGGCGCAGTACAGTGATTTATGTTTCTTTTTTTTTCTTACTTCTGTTCTCATTAAAAATCCACACAGTGGTAAAAAAAATAATATTTTGCAGTGTTTGATAAAAACAAACTCTATGTTGTGAATAAAATACATTGCTGGGAATATTTTGTTTGCAGTAGACATCTAATTTGTATTTTTGAGATATTTAAGTGAAGAATATATAAAATTTATTTTAATTTGTTGTTTGTCCCTTATGTTTTATTTTGTATACTTCAGTATAGATACTTTACAGGGTAACTTTTAATATCTAGTCTGTGCAGCATACATAAATTGATAACACTGCAAACCATATCCCACTAATGACCTTCATTTAACCACTTCAGCCCCGGAAGGATTTCCCAGGTTAGGACCAGAGCACTTTTTGCGATTCGGCACTGTGTCGCTTTAACTGACGATTGCACAGTCGTGCAACATTGTTGTTCCAGGGATAAAAACAACTTCTTTATTTCACATCCATAAAAAAATGCAGCATGGCACACATGATATTCACAATAGTCTGCAATCGAGTTTCTCACTCCTGTGATTAAGCACAAGAGTGTGAAATGTGTTTGCTGACTTGTGTGTGTCATGCTGCATTTTTTATGGATGTGAAATAAAGAAGTCATTTATATTCCTGGGTGTGGAGGATGGAGCCAGGTGCACAGCGGTGAGGGGGAGTTGAGGCCAGGTGGAGGGGAGGATGGAGCCAGGTGCACCGAGGAGAGAGGGAGTTGCAGCCAGGTGGAGGGGAGGATGGAGTAAGGTACAGAGGATAGCGGGTGTTGCAGCCAGGTAGAGGGGAGGACAAAGCCAGGTGCACAGAGGAGAGGGGGAGTTGGAGCCAGGTGGAGGGGAGGGCAGAGCCAGGTGCACCGAGGAGAGGGGGAGTTGCAGCCAGGTATAGGGGAGTAGCGGAGCCAGGTGCACAGAGGAGAGGGGAAGTTGCAGCTGAGCCAGGTGGAGGGAAGGATGAAGTCCAGTGCAGAGAGGAGAGAGGGTGTTGAAGCCAGGTAGAGGGGAGGACAAAGCCAGGTGCACAGAGGAGAGGGGGAGTCGCAGCCTGGTGGGGAGGAGGAGGATGGAGCTAGGTGCACAGAGGGGAGGGTGGAGCTAGGTGCACAGAGGAGAGGGGGAGTTGCAGCCAGGTGGAAGGGAGGATGGAGCCAGGTGCACAGAGGAGACGGGAGAATGGACCTCCTCAAACAGGATAGTGTGCTAAACCTGTAGGTAAATAAGGGAACCAGAACCTTCGTTAAGTGGAAGAGTGGGTTTGAAAATAAAGCTGGCAGTGCCCCCACCCAGGACAGGTCCTCTGGGAAGAGAGGGGGTTTCCTTTTTGGTAAATTAATCAGTATTCTAATTAACCACTTCAGCTCCGGAAGATTTAACCCCCTTCATGACCAGTCCATTTTTTGCGATACGGCACTGCTTTACTTTGACAGTTGCGCAGTCGTACAACACTGTACTCAAATAAGATTTATGTCCATTTTTTCCTGACAAATAAAGATTTCTTATGGTGATATTTGGTCACCTCTGTTTTTTATTTTTTACGCTATAAACAAAAAATACAGAAAATTTTGAAAAACACCCAACATTTTTTACTTTTTGCTATAAAACACATTCAATAAAAAAAAATGTAAAAAATCTAATTTCTTCATCAGTTTAGGCCAATATGTATTCTGCTACATATTTTTGGTAAAAAATCCTAATAAGCATACATTAATTGGTTTGTGCAAAAGTTATAGTGTCTACAAACTATGGGATATTTTTACTTATTTCTTTTTTTTAACTAGTAATGGCGGCGATCAGTAACTTATAGCGGTACTGCGATATTGCGGCAGACAATCAGACACTACCTGAAACTTTTGATACGTTTTTGGGAAGTGACACTAATACAGTGATCAGTGGTAAAAAAATATTCACTGTACTAATGACACTGACAGGGAAGGGGATAAACATCTAGGGTGGTAAAGGGGTTAAATGTGTGCCCAAGATGTGCTAATGTGTGTGCTGTTTTTCACTTCCTGCTTTGCAGGGAGAAAAAAACAGCACATTACTGCTGTCAGAAAAGAGCCCTGTGTTTGTTTACATACAGGATTCCGGCAACCAATCAGTGGTTCACGCTGCAGCCAATCACTGCACGCTCCCTACCCAGTGCGCGGGTCATGTACTAGGTACATGATCCGTCATAGAGCGGCCGCCCTGCCGCAGTATATCTGAGATGCGTGGTCGTAAAGTGGTTAAAGTAATTGGGAGCAGAGGAACTACTGCAAACAGCATATAAAAACTATAAGCAGGGCCGGCACTACTGCTAGGCGAACTAGGCAGCCACCTTGGGTGCACGCCCACACCATGGCCGGTGGTTCCTTATCTCGATGTGTGACAGAAGTAGTCCTTTCAAAGCTCAAGGAGCCGCTGTGCAGTCCTGTGGAGGAGGCGGCGCTGGGAGCTTGCCAGAACCTGGATCCAACAGCTGTTGGGTCAGTGTCAGTGGATCCATGTGCTCCACTTCCCCTGCTCCTCCCCTTCTCCCGGGCTCTGTGAATCTCCTGCCATGTACAGAGCGCAAATAATGGCTGCCGCGGCTGAAAAGCTCCCTGATTTCCTCTCCAGGATGGATGGCCGTATAGGACCTGCCAGAGCAGCGATCATCGGGGAGCCAGTGTGCCGGAATCTCAAGGTACTGTGCATGACTGTCCTACTGCCCGACACTGACAGCATCCCGTGACGTCACTCCCTGACCGAGGGCGCCCCGAATATCCCTGCTCGTGATGACCTCACACACAGAGCCCTGCCATCCGGCATAAGATGCCACTTACTGTCCCCCTATCATCACTATTATGTTCCTGGCATCCCACCACCCTACCTCCTGTCATACTTTTTATCTGCATTCCCCCTGTACCCCTCAATCATCTTCATCCCCCCTCTGCATCCTACCACCCCACCCCCTGTCATCTTCATCCCCCCTCTCAGCATCCTACCACCCCACCCCCTGCCATCTTCAGGATACCTGGGCTGAGTGTTTGATTGCTTCCCTCAGCCTCTAGAAGAAGCTTCCAGAGCATAGGGAGGGAGATTCAATTGATTAGTTGAATATTTATCATTCCTTAGCCACTACCTGGAAGAAGGCATCCAGAAGGTGGCTGGGGAAGTAATAAATGTGCAGAAAGCCAGTAAAGATTGCTTTTTCCTTGTCAGGGAGGATTCCAGTCTCCTGAAAGGGCTGTTCATCTGGGCATCAGCTGCTGCTTAGCTGAGGGCCTGGGGAGAATAGCTAAAAAATTACACTTGCTTGAGGACACTTTCTTTGAGTCCTAGTCTGGAGAAGGATTTTGTTATCTCCCTCACTAAGGATCTATCTGTTCAGGCTTGGTGGCAGACAGCTCCTGGGACACTGTGAGTAAAGACTTTACTGGGGACTGATGGTTGTGCAAATGCCAGAAGGAAACCAGCTGCAAGAGTTTGCTATATGAACTGCTGCTGTAGGGTCCAATGGCAGATGTGTAACTAAAATCTTCCCCAGTGAAAAAAGCCATGAAAGGTCCCCCTGATGCCCGGCCAGAGCCCTTACCTCTGAGCCCAGGGTCCTTCCCTCAGAGCCCAGTGGTAGAATGCCTGGGCCGGTGAGAAGTACGACATTTTAGACCCTGGTAGCTCTGTCACTGGTGACAGTAGTTCTTTATTTTTGTTATTTTATTTTTTACCATTTTTTGCTTTTTTTATAATTGTATTTTTTATTATTGTTTTAGGAGCTGTGTTGGGGGAGGGGGGGCTTTGGTGAAATATCAGGGGTATAATGAGCCTTTTGATGTTTCGCCTTGGAGACAGAGAAAGGATATTGAGGGAATAACTCTCAATCGCCATCTCTGCAGCCTAAGCTGCACAGAACGAATGGACAGGAATAGCTCCGTACAGAGCTTCCCATTCATTCACAAACTGAAGCATAGTTTTCCATGCTTCAGTTATGAATGGACAGAGTCAGTGATCAATACTGACCACTGACTCTGCCCATTTAGTAAAAGAAGGAGCCAGTAAATGACATATTTGCCACCCCCTCCCCTGTTCTCCATCCTGACATATTCTCTGAGGGGAGAGGGAAGCTGGCAGAGCGGGAGAGGGAAGCTGGCAGAGCGGGGGGGGGGGGGGGGTAGGCAGAAGGGCCCGGGGGCAGCAGAAAGAAGAGGAAGTTGGATAGGAGGGGTGGCATTTAGAGGAACCAATCCTCCATTTTTCTTCTGCAGCCTCTGAATGCATGGGAGCAGAAACAGGCTTTTTTCAGCGGCTGCAGGAGAAAATTGGAGGGAATCGGTTCCTCTATATGTTGCCCACTCCAACCCTTCCTACCCAAATGTACAGGGGAGCCGCACAGGCCCTCAGTAGCATGGGGCCAGGTCATAACTGCAACCCCTGTCGTTATGCCCCTGGTCCTAGATATACTGGCCATTCTCTGCTACATACAGAAAGCTGCTATTGAGAGATTTGAGAGTCTTTTCCTCCTCCTATCACTGCTACTGATCATTTTGGAGTATCCTGTGACCCTAAACCCGCTCTCCCTAGACTGAGCCAGAATTGCTGGGGTGCTTGGGATTGTGCTTGTGTGACAGGCAGCCTCTATACTACTTTGAGATAAGCTGTCTATTTTCAGCAGCCCCTTCAGGGGTGAACACTACACTAGACAAATTGTTCTGGCCGAGCAAAAGTTCGGCCCAAATATCGCCTGTTCGGCCATTTGGCGAACACCCAAATTTGCAGGGTGCTCAGCTGGTTGTTCGCCTGCCGAGTACCCCACGATGCACTATGCATTCTAGGGCCCTAATTGGATGAAGCCTTGCATCCAATTGCGGGTCAGGTGCAAGGCTTTGTCAATTAGGGCACAAAGCACTGTCAGAGCCCTGATTGGACAAAGTGATGATGACTTTGTCCAATCACGTTTCAGTGCTCATAGTCCCACCCCACACTATAATAGGTTCCTTCCCACAGGAAGCTTTTGCAGTGTGTTGTTGGAGTGGAGATAGAAAGAGCAAGGCTGTATTCACTTATTGTGACTCTGAGTATAGCGTGTCAGTGTTGTGATAGTATAGTGTGAGTATAGTGTGTCAGTATAGTGTGTCAGTATAGTGTGAGTATAGTGTAGTGTCAGTATAGTGCAGTGTGAGTATAGTGTAGTGTGTCAGTATAGTGTGAGTATAGTGTAGTGTGTCAGTATAGTGTGAGTATAGTGTAGTGTGTGAGTATAGTGTAGTGTGTGAGTATAATGTAGTGTGTCAGTATAGTGTGAGTATAGTGTAGTGTGTGAGTATAGTGTAGTGTGTCAGTATAGTGTGAGTATAGTGTAGTGTGTCAGTATAGTGTGAGTATACTGTAGTGTGAGTATAGTGTAGTGTGAGTATAATGTAGTGTGTCAGTATAGTGTGAGTATAGTGTAGTGTGTCAGTATAGTATAGTGTCAGTATAGTGTAGTGTGAGTATAGTATAGTGTAGTGTGTCAGTATAGTGTGAGTATAGTGTAGTGTGAGTATAGTGTAGTGTGTCAGTATAGTGTAGTGTGTCTGTATAGTGTAGTGTTTCAGTATAGTGTAGTGTTTCAGTATAGTGTAGTGTGTCAGTATAGTGTGAGTATAGTGTAGTGTGTCAGTATAGCGTAGTGTGTCAGTATAGTGTAGTGTTTCAGTATAGTGTAGTGTGTCAGTATAGTGTGAGTATAGTGTAGTGTGTCAGTATAGCGTAGTGTGTCAGTATAGTGTAGTGTGGGTATAGTGTAGTGTGTCTGTATAGTGTGAGTATAGTGTAGTGTGTCAGTATAGTGTAGTGTGAGTATAGTGTAGTGTGTCAGTATTGTGTCAGTATAGTGTAGTGTGTCAGTATAGTGTGAGTATAGTGTAGTGTGTCAGTATAGTGTAGTGTGAGTATAGTGTAGTGTGTCAGTATAGTATAGTGTAGTGTGAGTATAGTGTAGTGTGTCAGTATAGTGTGAGTATAGTGTAGTGTGTCAGTATAGTGTAGTGTGTGAGTATAGTGTGAGTATAGTGTAGTGTGTCAGTATAGTGTGAGTGTAGTGTAGTGTGTCAGTATAGTGTAGTGTGTGAGTATAGTGTAGTGTGAGTATAGTGTAGTGTGTGAGTATAGTGTAGTGTGTGAGTATAGTGTAGCGTGTCAGTATAATGTGAGAATAGTGTAGTGTGTGAGTATAGTGTAGTGTGTCAGTATAGTGTGAGTATAGTGTAGTGTGTCAGTATAGTGTGTCAATATAGTGTAGTGTGAGTATAGTGTAGTGTGTGAGTATAATGTAGTGTGTCAGTATAGTGTGAGTATAGTGTAGTGTGTCAGTGTAGTGTGTCAGTATAGTGTGAGTATAGTGTAGTGTGTCAGTATAGTATAGTGTGAGTATAGTGTAGTGTGTCAGTATAGTGTAGGGTGAGTATAGTGTAGTGTGTCAGTATTGTGTCAGTATAGTGTAGTGTGTCAGTATAGTGTGAGTATAGTGTAATGTGTCAGTATAGTGTGAGTATAGTGTAGTGTGAGTATAGTGTAGTGTGTCAGTATAGTGTAGTGTGAGTATAGTGTAGTGTTTCAGTATAGTGTGAGTATAGTGTAGTGTGTCAGTGCAGTGTGAGTATAGTGTAGTGTGGGTATAGTGTAGTGTGTCAGTATAGTGTGAGAATAGTGTAGTGTGTCAGTATAGTGTAGTGTGTCAGTATAGTGTAGTGTGCGTATAGTGTAGTGTTTCAGTATAGTGTGAGTATAGTGTAGTGTGTCAGTGCAGTGTGAGTATAGTGTAGTGTGTCAGTATACTGTAGTGTGTCAGTATAGTGTGAGTATAGTGTAGTGTGTCAGTATAGTGTAGTGTGTCAGTATAGGGTAGTGTGAGTATAGTGTAGTGTGTCAGTATAGTGTGAGTATAGTGTAGTGTGTGAGTATAGTGTAGTGTGAGTATAGTGTAGTGTGTGAGTATAGTGTAGTGTGTCAGTATAGTGTGAGTATAGTGTAGTGTGTCAGTATAGTGTAGTGTTTCAGTATAGTGTGAGTATAGTGTAGTGTGAGTATAGTGTAGTGTGTCTGTATAGTGTAGTGTGTCAGTATAGTGTAGTGTGTCAGTAGTGTGTGAGTATAGTGTAAAGTGTGAGTATAGTGTGAGTATAGTGTAGTGTGTCAGTATACTGTAGTGTGTCAGTATAGTGTGAGTATAGTGTAGTGTGTCAGTATAGTGTAGTGTGTCAGTATAGGGTAGTGTGAGTATAGTGTAGTGTGTCAGTATAGTGTGAGTATAGTGTAGTGTGTGAGTATAGTGTAGTGTGAGTATAGTGTAGTGTGTGAGTATAGTGTAGTGTGTCAGTATAGTGTGAGTATAGTGTAGTGTGTCAGTATAGTGTAGTGTGTCAGTATAGGGTAGTGTGAGTATAGTGTAGTGTGTCAGTATAGTGTGAGTATAGTATAGTGTGTGAGTATAATGTAGTGTGTCTGTATAGTGTAGTGTGTCAGTATAGTGTAGTGTGTCTGTAGTGTGTCAGTATAGTGTAGTGTGAGTATAGTGTAGTGTGTCAGTATAGTGTAGTGTGAGTATAGTGTAGTGTGTCTGTATAGTGTAGTGTGTTATTATAGTGTGAGTATAGTGTAGTGTGTCAGTATAGTGTAGTGTGGGTATAGTGTAGTGTGTCAGTATAGTGTGAGTAGAGTGTAGTGTGTCAGTATAGTGTGAGTATAGTGTAGTGTGAGTATAGTGCAGTGTGTCAGTATAGTGTAGTGTGTCAGTATAGTGTGAGTATAGTGTAGTGTGAGAATAGTGTAGTGTGTCAGTATAGTGTAGTGTGAGTATAGTGTAGTGTTTCAGTATAGTGTGTCAGTGCAGTGTGAGTATTGTGTAGTGTGTCAGTATAGTGTAGTGTGTCAGTATAGGGTAGTGTGAGTATAGTGTAGTGTGTCAGTATAGTGTGAGTATAGTGTAGTGTGTCGGTATAGTGTGAGTATAGTGTAGTGTGTCAGTATAGTGTAGTGTGTCAGTATAGTGTGAGTATAGTATAGTGTGAGTATAGTGTAGTGTGTCAGTATAGTGTGAGTATAGTGTAGTGTGAGTATAGTGTAGTGTGTCAGTATAGTGTGAGTATAGTGTAGTGTGTCAGTATAGTGTAGTGTTTCAGTATAGTGTGAGTATAGTGTAGTGTGTCAGTGCAGTGTGAGTATAGTGTAGTGTGTCAGAATAGTGTAGTGTGTCAGTATAGGGTAGTGTGAGTATAGTGTAGTGTCAGTATAGTGTGAGTATAGTGTAGTGTGTGAGTATAATGTAGTGTGTCTGTATAGTGTAGTGTGTCAGTATAGTGTAGTGTGTCAGTAGTGTGTGAGTATAGTGTAAGTGTGTGATGACTGTGTGATGTGATATGACTGTGTGATGTGATATGTCTGTGTGATGTAATATGAGTGT
>BLSH010222724.1:419120-437048 GCA_018402905.1 Glandirana rugosa | reverse complement strand
GGCAGTTATTTTGCGCCTTGGTTTTTCCACACGCTTCTTGCGACCCTGTTGGCTATTTTGAATGAAACGCTTGATTGTTCGATGATCACGCTTCAGAAGCTTGGCAATTTTAAGAGTGCTGCATCCCTCTGCAAGATATCTCACTATTTTTGACTTTTCGGAGCCTGTCAAGTCCTTCTTTTGACCCATTTTGCCAAAGGAAAGGAAGTTGCCTAATAATTATGCACACCTGATATAGGGTGTTGATGTCATTAAACCACACCCCTTCTCATTACTGAGATGCACATCACCTAATATGCTTAATTGGTAGTAGGCTTTCGAGCCTATACAGCTTGGAGTAAGACAACATGCATAAAGAGGAGGATGTGGTCAAAATACTCATTTGCCTAATAATTCTGCACACAGTGTAGTGTGAGTATAGTGTAGTGTGTGTATAGTGTAGTGTGTCAGTATAGTGTAGTGTGAATATAGTGTAGTGTGAATATAGTGTAGTGTGAGTATAGTGTAGTGTGTCAGTATAGTGTAGTGTGAGTATAGTGTAGTGTGTCAGTATAGTGTAGTGTGAGTATAGTGTAGTGTGTCAGTATAGTGTGAGTATAGTGTAGTGTGTCAGTATAGTGTGAGTATAGTGTAGTGTGTCAGTATAGTGTAGTGTGTCTGTATAGTGTAGTGTGTCAGTATAGTGTAGTGTGGGTATAGTGTAGTGTGTCAGTATAGTGTGAGTATAGTGTAGTGTGTCAGTATAGTGTAGTGTGAGTATAGTGTATTTTGTGTATAGTGTAGTGTGAGTATAGTGTAGTGTGTCAGTATAGTATAGTGTGTCAGTATAGTGTGAGTATAGTGTAGTGTGTCAGTATAGTGTAATGTGTGTATAGTGTATTGTGTGTATAGTGTAGTGTGAGTATAGTGTAGTGTGTGTATAGTGTGAGTATAGTATAGTGTGTCAGTATAGTGTGAGTATAGTGTAGTGTGAGTATAGTGTAGTGTGTGTATAGTGTAGTGTGTGTAGTGTAGTGTGAGTATAGTGTAGTGTGTGTATGGTGTAGTGTGAGTATAGTGTAATGTGTGTATGGTGTAGTGTGTGTATAGTGTAGTGTGAGTATAGTGTAGTGTGTCAGTATAGTGTAGTGTGTCAGTATAGTGTAGTGTGTGAGTATAGTGTGAGTATAGTGTAGTGTGTGTATAGTGTAGTGTGAGTATAGTGTAGTGTAGTGTGAGTATAGTGTAGTGTGTCAGTATAGTGTGAGTATAGTGTAGTGTGAGTATAGTGTAGTGTGAGTATAGTGTAGTGTAGTGTGAGTATAGTGTAGTGTGTGTATAGTGTAGTGTGTCAGTATAGTGTAGTGTGTGTGTAGTGTAGTGTGTGTATAGTGTAGTGTGAGTATAGTGTAGTGTGTGTATAGTGTATTGTGTGTATAGTGTAGTGTCAGTATAGTGTAGTGTGTGTATAGTGTAGTGTGAGTATAGTGTAGTGTGTCAGTATAGTGTGAGTATAGTGTAGTGTGTGTGTAGTGTAGTGTGAGTATAGTGTAGTGTGAGTATAGTGTAGTGTGTGTATAGTGTAGTGTGTGTATAGTGTAGGGTGAGTATAGTGTAGTGTGTGTATAGTGTAGTGTGAGTATAGTGTAGTGTGTGTATAGTGTAGTGCGTGTATAGTGTAGTGCGTGTATAGTGTAGTGTGTGTGTATAGTGTAGTGTGTGTATAGTGTAGTGTGAGTGTAGTGTGTGTATTGTGTGAGTATAGTATAGTGTGTCAGTATAGTGTGAGTATAGTGTAGTGTGAGTATAGTGTAGTGTGTGTATAGTGTAGTGTGAGTATAGTGTAGTGTGTCAGTATAGTGTAGTGCGAGTATAGTGTAGTGTGTTTATAGTGTAGTGTGTGTATAGTGTAGTGTGAGTATAGTGTAGTGTGTGTATGGTGTAGTGTGAGTATAGTGTAATGTGTGTATGGTGTAGTGTGTGTATAGTGTAGTGTGAGTATAGTGTAGTGTGTCAGTATAGTGTAGTGTGTCAGTATAGTGTGAGTATAGTGTAGTGTGAGTATAGTGTAGTGTGTGTATAGTGTAGTGTGAGTATAGTGTAGTGTGAGTATAGTGTAGTGTGTCAGTATAGTGTAGTGTGTGTGTAGTGTAGTGTGTGTATAGTGTAGTGTGAGTATAGTGTAGTGTGAGTATAGTGTAGTGTGTGTATAGTGTAGTGTGTGTATAGTGTAGTGTGAGTATAGTGTAGTGTGTGTATAGTGTAGTGTGTGTATAGTGTAGTGTGAGTATAGTGTAGTGTGTGTATAGTGTAGTGTGAGTATAGTGTAGTGTGTGTATAGTGTAGTGTGTGTATAGTGTAGTGTGAGTATAGTGTAGTGTGTGTATAGTGTAGTGTGTGTATAGTGTAGTGTGTGTATAGTGTAGTGTGAGTATAGTGTAGTGTGTGTATAGTGTAGTGTGAGTATAGTATAGTGTGTCAGTATAGTGTGAGTATAGTATAGTGTGTCAGTATGATGAGAATTTATTTATGTTATTTTTAAATTTTTTACTAGTAATGGCGGCGATCTGTGATTGTTATGTGGACTGCGATATTACAGCGGACATGTCGGACCATTTTGACACTTTTTTGGGACCATTGACATTTATACAGCGATCAGTGCTATGAAAATGCATTGATTACTGTGTAAATGTCACTGGCAGTGAATGGGGTTAACCTGCAGGTGGCGCGCTAAGGGGTTAACTGTGTTCCCTCAGTGTGTTCTAACTGTATGGGGGCTGGGCTGAGTGGGGGAGGAGAGTGATCGCTGCTCCCATATACAGGGAGCCTGATAGAACGGAGATCTGTTTACATACACGGACCTCCGTTCTCTCACTGCGGGGGAGCCCTTGCAGGTAGCCAGCGGATATGGAGTCCGCCCTACCCGCTCCCTGCCCCCCCCCCCCAACACAGTGAGCGTGCGAGCGCGCCTAAGGCGGTGTGCGCGATCTCGCAGCCGCCGTTAGGTCACGGCGGCTTGCGATAACGTACTAAGTTGCCACGTCAAGCCACGGCGGGTGGTTGGCAACTGGTTAATGTATATAGTCTGTGCATTCCTGATAGCTGTTCTTTGAAGTTTTATGCGTGCATATGCATTTCTATCAGCCAAACATCTTCGTGCATGCACATTTCTATTAGCTAAACGGCTGGTTGGTATTCTCTGACAGGAGGTGGATGAGGGTCTCAGAAGGCCGAAGAGGCCAGGTAGGCAATCACTGGGACCGACTGGCGTCAACAGGGAAAAGGAGGAGGTGAGTAGAACAGTGTATCTTATGACATAAACTATAGGGATGGTACTGGTACAGATACCCCTCACATTTTTGTAAATATTTTATTCTATCTTTTCATGTGACAACCCTGAAGAAATGACACTTTGCTACAATGTAAAGTAGTGAGTGTGCAGCTTGTATAACAGTGTAAATGTTTTGTCCCCCTCAAAAGAAGTCAACACACAGCCATTAATGTCTAAATAGTTGGCAACAAAAGTGAGTACACCCTGTAGAGGACGCCAAGGGTGGGTCCTGGACGGGTGCTATATATCACCAATATTTGGGTTATGGTAGTGCTCAGGGGGTCACCCGAGGGGGTGAGAGGTTCCGGGAGTAGCGAGAGCACAGGGAGGGCTGACTCGCAGTTCTCCCTACCTTTTGTAGAGAGGTAGTAGGGACCCGGAATTTCGGAGGCCCTAAAGTGATATTCGGGTGGGATAGGGCCTCCACCCCTGATCACAGGGAAACCAGCACACATGGGGGTTAATAGCAGCCAGGAAACAGCTCATAAGGAGAGGAAGTGGTGTGTAGCTGGTGTGTGAGGAGGAGCTGGGAGGAGACACCAGTGTTTTGGCAGAGCTGAAAGTGTTTGGAGACCCACGTGTGCTGGGGACTGAAAGCAAAACTTACCTGACAAGGACCGTGCAAGGTCCTGGGTTGAAGAGTCTTCCAAGAACTGTATGTTACTTTTACTTTATTTTGTGCTGAAGATAAGCGGACTTTTCTGTTGTTGATTTTGTTTTGCTGCTGAAAGCTTACCTTTGTTTTGTTTATTGGGAAAATAAACCCACTGACTGTTTAAGTTACCGGCTTGTGCACTCAATCCTGTGAAGCTACATCCCCCAACTTTACAACCCCTAAGTGAAAATGTCCAAATTGGGACCAATTAGCCATTTTCCCTCCCCGGTGTCTTGTGACTCTTAGTGTTACAAGGTCTTAGGTGTGAATGGGGAGCAGGTGTGTTAAGTTTGGTGTTATCGCTCTCACTCTCTCATACTGGTCACTGGAAGTTCAACATGGCACCTCATGGCAAAGAACTCTCTGAGGATCTGAAAAAAAGAATTGTTGCTCTACATAAAGATGACCTAGGCTATAAGAAGATTGCCAAGACCCTGAAACTGAGCTGCAGCACGGTGGCCAAGACCATACAGCGGTTTAACAGGACAGGTTCCACTCAGAACAGGCCTCGCCATGGTCAACCAAAGGAGTTGAGTGCACGTGCTGAACGTCATATCCAGAGGTTGTCTTTGGGAAATAGACGCAAGATTGCTGCCAGCATTGCTGCAGAGGTTGAAGGGGTGGGGGGTCAGCCTCTCAGTGCTCAGACCATAGGCCATACACTGCATCAAATTGGTCTGCATGGCTGTCATCCCAGAAGGAAACCTCTTCTAAAGATGATGCACAAAAAAGCCCACACACAGTTTGCTGAAGACAAGCAGACTAAGGACATGGATTACTGGAACCATGTCCTGTGGTCTGATGAGACCAAATAAATGTATTTGGTTCAGATGGTGTCAAGCGTGTGTGGCGGCAGCCAGGTGAGGAGTACAAAGTGTGTCATGCGTACAGTGAAGCATGGTGGTGGGAGTGTCATGGTCTGGGCTGCATGAGTGCTGCCGGCACTGGGGAGCTACAGTTCATTGAGGGAACCATGAATGCCATCATGTACTGTGAGATACTGAAGCAAAGCATGATCCCCTCCCTTCGGAGACAGCACTGCAGGGCAGTATTCCAACGTGATAATGACCCCAAACACACCTCCAAGACAACTATTGCCTTGCTAAAGAAGCTGAGGGTAAAGGTGATGGACTGGCCAAGCAATGTCTCCAGACCTAAACCCTATTGAGCCTCTGTGGGGAATCCTCAAACAGAAGCTAGAGGAGCACAAGGTCTCTAACATCCACCAGCTCGGTGATGTCAACGGAGTGGAAGAGGACTCCATTGGCAACCTGTGAAGCTCTGGTGAACTCCATGCCCAATATGGTTAAGGCAGCACTGGAAAATAATGGTAGCCACACAAAATATTGACACTTTTGGCCCAATTTGGACATTTTCTTTTAGGGGTGTACTCACTTTTGTTGCCAGCAGTTTAGACATTAGTGGCTGTGTGTTGTTATTTTGAGGGGACAGAAAATTTACACTGTTATACAAGCTTTACATGCAATACTTTACATTGTAGAAAAGTGTAATTTCTTTAGTGCTGTCACATGAAAAGATATAATAACATTTTTATAAAAATGTGAAGGGTGTACTCACTTTTGTGAGATACTGTATATACACACAAATATATTGGGTTTTAATATGATATGACTTTCATCTTGTAGACTATATCTACATTTACTGCAGAACTATCCCTGAGGAAGGAGCCAAGTGACTCCAAAACGCATTGGATATGTCAATGCATTCTTTATATGTAGATATTAATCAGCTTTTGTGCAAAACAAGGGATTTTATTAAAACTTACCGTAAAATCCTTTTCTCCGAGTTCACTGACAGACGCAGCTTCTTCATGACTTTGTGGGGTTTTATGTTCGTCCTACCAGGAGTTAACTAGGCAGGCAAAATAATCAGCTGGCCCCTCCCCTGGGGGCCGTCCTCTCTTCCTACATTAAACCCCCTCACAGAATAGCTCTCCAGTTCGTACACAAGCCGTACCAAAACAGAGCCCAGAGGGGTGGGTGCTGCGTCTGTCAGTGAACTCTGTGAAAAGGACGGTAAGTTTTAATAAAATCCCTTTTTCTCCTACGTTCACTGACAGACGCAGCCTCTTCATGACTTTGTGGGGACGTCCCCAAGCTGTGTCAAAAAAAAGAGGGGTGGGTAAACGCAAACAACTGTACCCAACTGAACCTCTGAGGAGGCGCCAGACACGCCTACACTGCTGCCTGCAGAACTTTGCGGCCAAAAGCAGCATCCGAACATGCGAACACATCAACTTTATAAAACTTAGTAAAAGTGTGAACCGAGGCCCAAGTGGCTGCTTTGCACACCTGTGACACCGAGGCCTGGTGTCTGAAAGCCCAGGAAGCACTAACCGCCCGGGTAGAATGAGCCGTGACCGCGATTCGCCCGCTTGATCCAACTGCAACTTGGTGCGAATGCCAGCGATAATGGTGGCGACCAGCACATTATCCTGGTCAGCCAGAGGCTCTTGGTCCTCAGTCCCCATTTCACCACCCGTGTCCTCATCAGACAAGTCCCCTGGGGTCCCTGAGACCCTAGAAGCCACCTTCAGCTCAGAATCTTCCGCGAGGATAAAGGGGGGGGAGGGGGCCGCTTCCTGGGGGGCCCGCGGAGCGGCGTCCCCACGTGGAAGAAATTCAGCGAGGACATCCCGCAGCTGGGTGAGAAAAGCCCCTTGGGCAGACTGCGTGGCTGCTGAAGCCACCTCAGTAGGTTCAGCAGGGAGATCAGCCATTATAGGGATGGATGGATGGATGGATGGATGGAAGGAAGGGACGCCCCGCACACAGCCACACACCCACAGGATCCAGAGGACAGCACCCCACCGCCACCAGTACCCAGAGGGAGCCCAGCTATACTTGCTGTTTTTGCCCGTTAACGCCAGTCGTTCTGAAGAAACTGCCTCTATCAGCCGCCGTTTTCTGTGAGGAGAAGCTGCAGCCACGTGTAGAATGCAGAGCATGCAGTGAAGATGGCCGCCAGGAAGCACTAGAGGGTGAAACACACCTCTCAGGCAACGTGCAGTACCGAATATGGCCGCTCCGAGCGCTAGAGGGAAAGCCCCATTGACTGGATATGTCCGCGGCTACGACAAAATGGCGGCGGTCCGCCGCTAAATGGCGGACGAAGGACCGCATGGCGATGCCGGACGAGAAGGCTGAACGAAGGTACAGCGCTGGGGAGGGGGGTGGGGGCGAGGGGTGGCAGGGGGCAAGATGAGAGGCCCACCGGTGGCTACCCCGGACAGCTACAGGGGCAGTGGAAAAAAAAATTGCATTTGCGGACGTCGGGCCCTCTTCATTCCCCGTGCGGGGAGGAAGGCAGGGCGCTCACTTACCAGTCCGACGCCACGGTAGCCACCCGGATGCAGACTTTCCACCCTCGGCGGGGGGTACGCTGCAGGCCCAGAGTCACCCTGCCGAACGAATCGGGAGGGGACCAAAATGGGGGATCTCGCCCCGAGCCACCCACACGGAACGGGGAAGATGCGGCGGGTCCCTGTGTTGGGGCCGGCTTCGCATCATGTTGGCCAGGTCGGGGAAAGTACAGAGCACCAGGACTCTCGATGCCCCGACCGGCTTCTTGATAGCAGATCATCTTGATTGCAGCAAAAAATAAAATAAAAAAGAAAAAAGAAAATGGTCACAATAGGACCGCAGTTCCCTATAGGGAAGCCAGGTCAACTCCTTGCGAACTAGGCATTGAAACTGAAGAGCTATTCTGTGAGGGGGGTTTAATGTAGGAAAAGAGGACGGCCCCCAGGGGAGGGGCCAGCTGATTCTTTTTCCTGCCTAGTTAACTCCTGGTAGGATGAACATAAAACCCCACAAAGTCATGAAGAAGCTGCGTCTGTCAGTGAACGTAGGAGAAAAATTTATATGTGCGGGGGGCGTAGCTGGACTCCAACCGAGATGGCTGCTCACTAGACAGGCTCCAGGCTACAGTGACTATCCAGAGCGGTAGCGACGAGAGAATCAGCCTCACACACGGACCGAAACCGACACCAATCCCCAGAGACAGCCGGGGAAATGTCCAAAAAGCAGGAAGGACAGGCAGCCGCCTCGTAAGCTGACAGAATTCTATCCGCAGCATGACGGCCACTCCTTTCAAGAAGGCACCGGCAGGCATTTGGCCGTCACTCACGACGGACAAGCACTCTCAGGCACGCCTGCCTCACACATAGGGGTAGAAGCTACACCAGGGAAAGGCTCAGCAGTATCCACACCTTCTGCCAGTCCAGCCAAGTCGAAGCTGCGGCTGAGACAGGACACAGACCAGCAGCATGAGGTGAGTCCTCCCCCTCAGGCTCTCCCTATGTAAAACGCCATACCAAACTCCATAGCTTCCTATCCAACAAACAACCAGCCGGTACTTGAGACTACCCTGAGGGACATGCTGCTATCCCTCCAGAGCTCACTCCACTCAGACATCACCAACATGGTGAGGCATTTCACATCAGAAATCTCTCACCTAGGGGAGAGGGTGAATAGCATTGAAAACAAAATGGGGGAAGTGACTGTCAATGACCTAATTGATGCTCACACTGAAGAGGCAGATGACATTGACTGGATGAAAGCTAAGATCTCAGACCTTGAAGATCGTTCCAGATGGAACAATTTAAAAATACGGGGCATACCGGAGTCCGTACAACCATCTGCCTTAAAGGAATACTTCATCACTTTGATGGCGACATTCCTACCTGCTGCCTCCCCATCTGATTATTGACCGCATACACTGGCTACCAAAACCTTCATATCTGCCTGACTCCGTCCCAAGAGACAGAATTGTCCGAATTCATTTCTTTCACATCAAAGAAGATTTGATGCGCGCCACTAGAAATACCACCACCTACCCACAGGCCTACAACAACCTGTCCTTCTATGCCGATTTATCCAAATACACAATGGAGCAACGCAAAAACCTGGTCTCGGTTACTAAGGCTTTAAGGAACCATCAAATTCAATATAAATGGGGCCACCCAGTCAAATTGACCATTACAAGAGAAAACAGATCCTACACGATACGCACACTGGACAAAGGCCTAGAGCTGCTGCACCAATGGCACATCGTGGACCCCATAGAGCGACGACAACCAGACAGACAACACCGCCAACAACCAAACAGGGATTGGGACGACTTCGATCCCCCTGATGACATGACCACCTGACTTTGATCAACTACATCAGACACAAAAATATGCTCTGGATAGCCCACTTCGGCCCACGTTGACAGCGGTATACCCCCATTAGTTGCCGCGGTTTTCTCCACGCACGCAAAGTTGCATCTTTGTTTTTTATTCAGTTTAACTGTTCCTTTTCATTACAAGAGACAAAGTTGAATATTTGTTTTACTCACTTATTGCTTTCATCTCACATAAGCAGCTCGCATCCTACGGGTTAACCTGAACAGCCGCGAGAAGTCTGACGACCACTATCGATCCATACTCAAAGACCCACTCTCGGAGACCTTAACGTCCAACAGTAAGTCTTTCTCTTCACTAACTCACACCAAAGTCCCCCCTCTGGACACTAGCACGACCTGCACTTCTATCTCATAGGTGAACCACCAACTCACCAGCTTACAAACCTGAAACTCAATCTACTAATCCACTGAGAAAATGCCTATAAAATTCTCATCCCTGAACATCAAAGGATTAAACCACCCGGGTAAACGATACTCTCTCTGGTCAGAAACCCACAATCTCAAATGTGACGTATTATGCTTGCAAGAAACCCACTTTAGCCGCGACAAAGCCCCAACAATGTCCCATAAGAACTTTCCACACATATTTTTTGCCAACTCCCCAAACAAATCTAAAGGCGTACTAACTCCCATCAGAGACACGGTAACTTTCAAACTGATCAACTCTATTGCAGACCCCCAAGGAAGATATCTTTTCTTGCTATGCGAAATCAACAACAACACGTACACAATAGCAAACATTTATGCCCCCCAACACAGTCCAATTACGATTTCTCCGAAAGATATAGAAAAAAATCCAAAACATCAGGCCACATGATTCTTTGTGGCGATTTCAACCTTGTTCCGGATGATACCATCGACACAAAAAGACCAACACCCAAAAAACCTAGGAAATCAGAACTAATGCCATTCCTCCACACTAACAACCTCTTTGACATATGGAGATGCCAGCATGCCATGGAAAAGAACTTCACCTTTTTCTCTAAACCACACTGTACCTACAACAGAATCGACTTGTTTATTGGAGATAAACAGTTTCTCCAGGACACTATCAAAACTGACATCCACACGATATCCTGTTCGGACCATGCTCCCATTTCCCTAGACCTCAACGATAATTCCGACATTTCAGTCACTTTCAACTGGAGAAATGATCCTCACCTGATGTCCATACCTAAAAACTCAAATTATATAACAAAAACCCTACAAAACTACTTTGAACTTAACGATACACCAGACAGTGACTCGACCACCATTTGGACGGCCCATAAGGCATATATATACGCGGTATCCTCATTAAACTTAGCTCTCAAGCAAAACGCCTGAGGACACAGCAGCTAACAGAACTCCTGACAACTATCAGAGACCGAGAACAAATAATAAAAACAACCCCACCCAAACAACCAGTGACCAAATTTTTAAAGCTAGAAATGACCTCAAAGCGCGACTTATTGCTAAAAATGCCAAAAATATATTCAAAAGCAGAGCTAGCTTCTACTCTGCGGGCAACAAGGCCGGTAAGCTACTGGCAACACAATTAAAAAAAAAACAAATTAAACAAAAAATCCCATACATCATACACCCTACCACAGGAGCCAAACTATACCACCCCAAAGAAATTGCCAATACCTTCAGAGCGTACTATAGCACCTTATACAACTTAAAAGACGATCCCTCTACCGCACAACCAACCGAAGCAGGAATTTCAGACTTTCTGAAGCACATAGACCTCCCTAAGATTACAGAAGAACAACTTCAGGACCTCAACGCCCCTTTCTTAGACAAAGAAATCATGAAGGTTATTGAGTCGCTCCCCAACGGTACGGCCCCCGGCCCAGATGGCTTTTCGGCCGATTACTATAAATTATTTAAAAAAACTCTTACTCCACGCATGAATCAGGTGTTCAATGCTGCTGTGTCCTCAGGCAAATTACCAACTGAAATGTCATCTGCTAACATTGTGACACTTCTGAAACCAGGGAACGATCCCCATCCAATTTTTGCCCCATATCATTGCTCAACACAGATCTTAAAATATATGCAAAACTTATAGCCCAGAGACTAACATCCATAATGCCACACCTTATACACCCAGACCATGTAGGTTTTATAAAAGGAAGGCAAGCACCTGACGCTACAAGGAAAATTATAAACTTGATACATGGGATAGCACAAAGGGAGCAAAAGATCCAAATAATGAGGCAGATATTGTACTTAAACAAATACCATTTATTAAATATCTTCAGGTGGTTAACAATTTTCTTTTGGCCACGGTGTTCGACCCAAGGGGTAACCTTAAACATTGAATAATTTAAATGAAATTAAGCCATACCGGCTATTAACCATAACAGTAAATCAAGAAAACGGTGTCCATCCAGGCTATCCTAGACGACTACTCCCCACTGGGGAACACCATGACAGAACAAAGCTTAAATTAGGGAGGGAGGGTGGGTGTCGCCGCTCCTTCACGCCCACGGTGACTGCAGCTTGAGAGGACAGCGGTCCTATAAATCACCTCCCGGCGCGAGTGAGCCCCCAGCCCGCCGTTTTGCTCCAATCATGCACCTGTTGCTGGGCAGAGCGGAGCCTGTGGCACCTGTAAAACAAGAGGGAAGGAGGGGGGAACAGCCTGGCCCCTTTGAGCTATCCCATGGGGTCCCGCTTAGCGCTGGGGACCCATACATTCTGCAGACTCAAAGAAAACCCCATCAATTTTTGCAACCCTAGATTCCAAAAAAGCCTTTGATAGGATTCACTGGGGATACTTAAAACAAACACTCACAAAATTTGGCTTCCAAGGCAATATCATATCAGCTATTCTCGCTCTATATTGCAGCCCATCCACCCGAGTATACACAAATGGTATCTTCTCAGACACGTTCAAAATAACGAATGGCACGCGGCAAGGATGCCCTCTCTCCCCACTAATTTTTACATTAATGATGGAACCCCTGGCCCAAACAATTCGCACCTCATCCCAATTCTCGGGAATCAAAGTCAAAGATCAAGAATTTAAAATTACATTATTTGCGGATGACATAATCCTAACCCTAACAGATCCGGATCCTTCCCTGACCAAACTATGTGAAACCTTAAATATTTTTAACGCTTGCTCATACTACAAAATCAACAACACCAAGTCCAATATCATGAGTGTAAATATACCAGAGAAGAACAAACTCTCTCTTATGGCCAAACACCCCTTCCAGTGGACAACCAAACCAATGCAATACCTAGGTATATCACTAACTCCCACTTCCTCTACCCTCTACACGTGCAATTATCTCCCTTTTCTCCAAACGTTTAAAAAAGACCTCCAACACATAGGCAAACATTATCTGTCCTGGGCTGGCAGAGTTGCAGCCTTCAAGATGATCACCCTACCAAAAACTCTTATACCTCTTTCGAACCCTCCCTATAATGATCCCTAACTCTTTCTTCAACACCTTGAAGCAAATGATACGGCAATATGTCTGGTCGAATAGCAAACCAAGATGTTCCTATGAAATAACCATCAAACATAAAAGCATCGGTGGCATGGCTACATGCCCTCAACATGGGGAGTATGGTACTCAGATGGGCAGGGGACAGGTACTCTGGTACGCTGATGGTCTGGTGACTGGTACTCGGGTACTCTGATGGGCTGGTGACAGGTACTCGGGTACTCTGATGGGCTGGTGACAGGTACTTGGTTACTCTGATGGGCTGGTGACAGGTACTGGGGTACTCTGATGGGTTGGTGACAGGTACTCGAGTACTCAGATGGGCTGGTGACAGGTACTTGGGTACTCTGATGGGTTGGTGACGTGTACTCGGGTACTCAGCTGGGATGGCAACAGGTACTCGGGTACTCAGATGGGATGGCGACAGTTACTCGGGTACTTTGATGGGCAGGTGACAGGTACTCGGGTACTCTGATGGGCAGGTGACAGGTACTCTGGTACTTTGATGGGCTGGTGACAGGTACTCGGGTAATTTGATGGGCTGTGACAGGTACTCGGGTACTTTGATGGACAGGTGACAGTTACTCGGGTACTTTGATGGACAGGTGACAGGTACTCGGGTACTTTGATGGACAGGTGACAGGTACTCAGGTATGGTGTGCTGACAGGTCCTCTTTATTAGGGGGGGTGGATCAGTGTGCTTGGTGTGCACATCTGACGGTTACAAGCTGTTACCGCAATCTCCCTCTCACACACAATCGGTGTGTGAGAGGGTGAACCCAGTAACAGCTTGTTACCGCTGCTTATTTACATCATGTGACATTGGCTCTTTACACTGATCGGAGCTGGGCTTTGTCTGAGGGACAAGCCTCAGCCCCGATCGCCGTGCACGAGTGGCGTGTACGTGGAGGTCGGTAGTGACCGGCTGTGATTGAACACAGCCGGTCATGTGGTAAAGAGCCAAATCTATTGGCTCTTTACCCCGATCGGGGGGACATGACCCCCGGGGACACAAGCGATTCGTGATCGCCATGCTGCGGGCCTCCAGGGGCCCGCAGTAGCGCGGGAAAAGCGGCGGACGTCATATGACGTCCTCCCGGATCGACGAAGGGTTCCTGCCGACGTCATTTTACAATGACTCGGTAGGGAACCGGTTAAATGGACCGAGATACAACAGTTATACCAAACACCGTCCCTGAAGAAGGCTTTGAATAGGAGGCTCTTTCTAAGACAAGCCCACTGAAGAGGGAGAAAGTACAGGGCACATGCTGGCCCTCCTGACAAGCTCCCAAAATACCCTTATGTCTACCCCAATGTCTATTGAGACTCATGCTGAGTCTCCATGTATCCAGTAGAAATAGTGAATGTTTTTAAAGATTACTATTTTTACTTATACAGGTCTAAGGTGGGAGAGGTAGGCAGAGAAGTGGGAGAATTCATTCAGGGATTAACTATCCCACATCTATTGGATAAAGATAGGGCACTACTGGAAACACTGATCACTATTGAAGAACTACAATAGGCAGTTTTGGAATCAGCTAACCATAAAACACCAGGACCAGATGGATTACCAAATGAGATTTATAGGGAATATGGAGTTATAGTGTTGCCAGAGTTACTGCAAGTGTTAAACGGGACACTGGAGAAGGGAGAGTTACCAATATCTATGACAGAGGCCATTATTATAATACCAACAGAGGGAAAAACCCAACTCAACCTTCATTATATAGACCAATCTCCCTGCTTTGTGCAGATGTTAAACTATTGTTGAAAGTGTTAGCCACCAGATGAAGTAAAATAATTCATACTATAATTCATCCTGATCAACGTGGCAGATCAACATCATTAAATATTAGGTGATTGTTTTTGAATTTACAAATTCCACCGGAAGAGATGGGATCAAGGATCGTGCCATCCCTCGATGCTGTCAAAGTATTTGACAGTGTTGAGTGGCAGTATTTATGGTTGGCCCTGTCGGCATTTAATATTGGCCCTGTATTTACAAAATGGGTCAAGCTACTGTATACTGGCCCAAAGGCGAAAGTGAAAACTAATGAAGGTTATTCTGAATATTTGCCATTTTTTGCCCCTGCTTTTTGCTCTGGTGGTGGAACATTTGGCATTAGCCATTAGAACAAAGGGTGGTATAAAAGGTTTTAGAAGTGGGATGAACAAGGAAAAGATTTCGCAATATGCGGATGCTATCCTCATGTTTCTGGGAGATGCAAATTGTTTGCTGATAGCAGCAATGGATATAAAAACATTTGGGTCATTCTCTGGGCTCTCTATCAACTGGGAGAAATCTGTTCTTCTCCCGGTTGAAGTAGAACAGGAATTAGCGGAGAACACTAGACAATTACAGGTAGTAAAGAGTTTCAAATATCTGGGAATAAATCTAACGGTATGTATAAATATATATATATATGTATATATAACGGTAAATCCTAAGCTGTATGTATTAAAAAACCTAGAGCCCTTGATAAGGGCATTTCGAGTAAAATGGTGGACATGGATCCCTCTCAGTAGTGGGTTTAAGAAACTGGAGGACCTTTTTAGGGAATTGATTTGGAGGAAAAGACAAGCTAGAGTCAGTTTGCAAATGCTGCAGCTGCCGAGGGATAGGGGAGGTTTAGCTTTGCCACACCCTTGAAGCTACTTCTTGGCAGCTCAGCTGCAATGGGTTGGGGGTTGGGAGGTGAGTAATGTTACTACTAGTTACAACTCATGAGTGTTGTTGGTTTGTACACCACACACATACAGTTATATGCAAAAGTTTAGGAACCCCTGACAATTTCCATGATTGTCATTGATAAATATTTGGGTGTTTGGATCAGCAATTTAATTTTGATCTATCAAATAACTGAAGGACACAGTAATATTTCAGTAGTGAAATGAGGTTTATTGGATTAACAGAAAATGTGCAATATGCATCCAAACGAAATTAAACAGGTGCATAAATGTGGGCACCCCAACAGAAAAATCACATGAATATTTAGTAGAGCCTTCTTTAGCAGAAATAACAGCCTCTAGATGCTTCCTATAACCTGTAATGAGTGTCTGGATTCTGGATGAATGTATTTTGGACCATTCATCCTTACAAAACATCTCCAGTTCAGTTAGGATTGATGGTTGGCGAGCATGGACAGCCCGCTTCAAATCACCCCACAGATGTCCAATGATATTCAGGTCTGGGGACTGGGATGGCCATTCCAGAACATTGTACTTGTTCCTCTGCATAAATGCCCGGGTAGATTTTGAGCAGTGTTTTGGGTCGTTGTCTTGTTGAAATATCCAGCTCCGGCGTAACTTCAACTTTGTGACTGATTCCTCAACATTATTCGCAAGAATCTGCTGATATTGAGTGGAATCCATGCGACCCTCAACTTTAACCAGATTCCGAGTACCAGCACTGGCCCCACAGCCCCACAGCATGATGGAACCTCCACCAAATTTTACTGTGGGTAGCAAGTGTTTTTCTTGGAATGCTGTGTTCTTTTGCCACCATGCATAATGCCCCTTGTTATGACCAAAATGAAGCTGGCTTGTCCAAATGTGCGTTTTCATACCTCAAGCGACTCAGTTTGTGGCGTGTGTGCAGAAAAGGCTTCTTTTGCATCACTTCCCATACAGCTTCTCCCTGTGCAAAGTGCGCTGAATTGTTGAACGATGCACAGTGACACCATCTGTAGCAAGTAGATGTTGTAGGTCTTTGGAGGTGACTGTGGGCTGTTTTTGACCGTTCTCACCATCCTTCGCCTTTGCCTCTCCAATAATTTATGTGGCCTGCCACTTCTGGCCTTAACAAGAACGGTGCCTGTGGTCTTCCATTTCCTCACTATGTTCCTCACAGTGGACACTGACAGCTTATATCTCTGCGATAGCTTTTTGTAGCCTTCTCCTAAACCATAATGTAGAACAATCTTTGTTTTCAGGTCATTTGAGAGTTGTTTTGAGGCCCCCCCATGTTGCCCCTCTTCAGAGGAGAGTCAAAGAGAACAACAACTTGCAATTGGCCACCTTAAGGTGTATGTTTATCAAACAGAGATAATTTATCTCATTTCAGTTCTCAGCAGTTCTCAGAGAAAAATCATCTCCTCTGGCACCCTGTTTATGAAGTGGAGAACATTTCTTCTCAGAAGGAGAAGAGAGGAGAAGTTTTTCCTGAGATCTGTGTAGAAGGGGGAGGGGTGCCTGTGATCTGGGTGAGATACCTGTGTGATTACAGAGAAGCTGAGTTTAATAGGTGAAACCAAAGTTTAAAAAGACCATGTAAATACATGAAAATAATAAGCACTGATCACTGGTGATTTTTTTTAACAGTTTTTTAAGCACATTTAGACATATTTTTAAATGTGTATTTTGGCCCATTTTTGTTGCACATTTTGGCATTATTTACGCAAATTTTGCTGCTTTTTAACATGGCGTTTTTGGTGTGGATTTTTTTTACTGAGCATTTTGGCGCTTTTCTAAACACACATTTTGGTGCTTTAACGCACATTTTGGCACAGGTTATTTTAAAATGCATTTTGGTGTAGTTTGTAATGCACATTTTGGCACTTCTTTTAGCGCATATTTTGGCACTTTTTAAAGTGCATTTTAATTTAGTTTTTATGTGTATTGTTGCAAACACCTTTGGGGTGCCATTAACACCACAAGCATAACATGCATTTTGCATGCATTTCCAGAATGCACACAAAACCGCAGGTAACACAGCCAAAATACATGTTAAAAAAACACCAAAATGCACATAAGAATGTGCTAAAATGTGTTTAACCACATCAGTACCGGGCACGAAAACCCCCTTCCTGTCCAGGCCATTTTTCAGCTTTCAGCGCTATCACACTTTGAATGACAATTACTCAGTCATGCAACATGGTACTTACCGGACCTGTCCTTCCCCCAAAAGCACGGGCCATGACTACACCAATTTGTGTAAAATCGTGTAAGAATACACGTAAAACCACAAAAAAATTGTACATAAAACCGACACAATGGACGCCAAAACACACGTAAGACCTTTACGTACGTTTTACGTACAATACGAACACCACAATTACCGTGGGGTTTCCACAAACGTTGTTATGTGTATTTTTGATTTAATTTTACGTGAAATTTTTCACGGTTTTATACGCGATTTTCTTCACGGTTTTACACGTAATGTTTGATGTGGTTTTACGTAAAATTTTATTGGACACGGTTTTACACGCAATTTCGTGGTTTTACACACAAATCTTTTCGCGGTTTTACGAGTCATTTTTTTTAGGTGTGGTTTTTGCGGTACAATTTTTCGTCGTTTTAAACGCATTTATTAC
>BLSH010222724.1:362288-381055 GCA_018402905.1 Glandirana rugosa | reverse complement strand
CTGACATCATTCCTTTTACCTGGGTAAATTCTTTTATTTTTCCTGTAAAATCGCTTCAATATAGATGGGGATCTGACTTGGAGGCGACTTCCATTGAATTCTATGGGCACAAGTTGGTTAGAAGTCGCCTTGAAGTAGTACAGGAACCTTTTTCTGAAGTCGGAGCGACCTCAGTAGTGTACATTAAGACGGCTCTCATTCACTTCAATGAGATGTCTGATGTCAAGCGACTTGGGGCGACACAAGTCGGATCCTAAGTTGCTGTAGTGTGAACCGAGCCTAAAACGCAATGTTTTACCGCGTGCGGTTTGGCAGGGAGCGGTGTGATGTGTGTCTAAGCACATCATTGTTTTTTCTTTTTTAAAAACTCTTTTTTTAAGTCTCATTCATGGCATCCGGTGCACTGTTGAGGAATGCAGACATGGTGCATTTTTCCGTGCTGCACTGCACAGCACCCCGGTGCTGAGGTGTAAACAGGGCCCATAGAAAACAATCATTTTCTATGTGCTCTTGTAGTGACTGGTGACTTGTCCAGTGTGGAAAAATGCCAGGCACCGTACAAAGTGTAAAAGAGCCCTAAATGGAGAAAAGTAGTCACTGTTGCTGTTTGGTATCATTGTGTATACCACACTGAACGTGGACCAGAAAAAGTAAAGGAAATGGTTATCTGAGGAGATCAAAAAGGAGATTATAGAACAGCATATCAAAGCTAAGACCTATAAGACCATCTCTAAGCAGCTTATTCCTGTGACTACGGTTGCAATTAACGTTAGGAAATTTAGGTCCATTGGGAGTGTAGCCAACCTCCCTGGATGTGAGGAAACTCAACTGTGGATTGAACAGAAGAAAAGTGTGAATGGTAAACAGTCAAGGAAAACTTTCAGTGAGGTACAAGCTGAACTGATTGTCAAAGTCCATCACTGTCTGATTGCACTATCCTTCCGTTTTGAACGGCGGTGGGCTCAAAGGAAGAAGATCCAGGAGAAGTTCACTGTTGAAAGAAAAAAATCTGGAATTTGCTAAAATACTTAATGACAAGGTGGACAGATAAAGCAAAACAAGGTGCTTTTTTGGCAAGTCACATCAGCTGTATGTTCACAGATGAAAAAATGTTAAAGAAAAGAGCACCGTATCTACTGTGAAACATGGAGGTGGCTTGGTAAAATGTATTGGGGCATGCTTGTTGCTGATATGGGGTGCCTTGAATCTGCACAGGGTACAATGAAATCCCATTGCGATCTAGTACAAAACTTACTGCCTAGTGTCAGAAAACTCAGTCACAGGTCATGGGTCCTCCAACAGGATAAGAACCCAAAACACACCCACCAACTGGCTAATACCAAAACATTAGACTTCTCTAAGCCCCAGCGTGAATCCTATTGAACATTTATAGAAAGAGCTGGAACATGCAGTTTAGAGAGGACACCTTTTAAACCCGAGACAGCTGGAGCAGTTTTCTCAGGAAAAGTCCGGCAAACATTACTTGTAATAGAAAAAAGCATGCCAGGACCTCCTAAATATGAGATCTGGGGTCAAAAAGACCTCAAATCTCATATTTACACTTCAATGCAAAAAAAAAAAATATTATTATTAATAATAATAATAATTAATAATAATAATTTGAAAAAAATGACAGTCCAAAAAAAAAAAAAAATGGGCCCTTTAAGACCGTTGGGCGGAAGCGACTTGTGACGTCGCTTCCGCCCTGCCATGTTATGGAGCCGCGTAAGCGGCTTTAGCCGCTCACTCGGCTCACGGACACTGGGGGGGGGGGGGGGACAGACACGATCATCTCCGCCGCTGCCGGCAGGTCCGGTAAGCGGCGGAGATGACCGGAAAGCGGCGGGAGGGAGGGGGGGGCAACCCTCCCGCCTCTGATAATAGCGATCTTGTGGCGTATCCGCCACTGAGACCACTTTTACCTTGTGCAGAAACGCCTGCACTATAAGAAGATACCAGGGTTAAGTTAGCTATCTGCTACCATAACAAAAAGGTATTCCACTTCAAAGTGACCACCGTCACCTGACGGCGTTGGTCCGGAAGTGGTTAAGCATCCAAATTAGAATTGTTTGGCAGCAGAAGCTTATTTTCTGTGCCCTGTTAGTTTGTATTTAGTCAGTACTTTTTTATGTTCTATATCTTCCCTTTTCTTGACAATTATCACCTTTGTTTCTGTATATCAGAGGAATGTGACCTTGACAAGTTATTCAGTTTTTCCATTTTCATATTTCGACTGATAAAAAACATCTTGTCAAAAAATAAATGTTGTCATTTTGAACATTGTATTGTTTACTACAGGGGTTTGGTCAAAAATACCGGCATTCTTTGTTAAAGAGATGCTGTGAAGTAGTTCAGGTTTGAACCACTTTATGGGACTTTTACACGCCAACCAATGTAACAAATAAAACATTTGTGTAAAATGTAAATTTTTATTAGAAATAACTCTAATGCCCATACACACGATCCGAAAATCGGACGGAAAATACCACGGAAAATAAGCAGTCGTACGATAATCGGATCGTTAGTACAGAGCTTTCGAGAGCCGATCATGGCAGTTCATCCGATGTTTTCCGTCCGGACAAGCAGGAAAAATTTTATTGCACGGTGCCCGATCGTACGATTTTCGTTTCATCAGTACAGCTGTCGTTCAAAAATGCAATACAAATACACTGCAACACATCACATCGCTTCCGATTTTTTATTCTGTCATGCGAGAATTTTCGTGACTAAAGTAAACTCTTCCGATTCGATCTGAGATTAGCATGCGAAAAAAAATGGACGATCTGTCGTCCGATTTTCGGATCGTGTGTACGGGGCATTAGGCCCCTTTCACACTGGGACCGCCTGAGCATCAGCGGTAAACCGTGATCTACCGCTGTAATGGTAGCGCTATGGCGCAGCTATTCGGGTGGCAGCACGGCACTTTTATCCCCCCCACAAGGGGTTAAACAGTGGTTAAAAGTGCCAGCGCTCCGGAGCGGTGTACAGCCGCTTCAGGAGCGCTGCCCATTCATTCCAATGGCAGGGGTGGTGAAGGAGCGGTGTATGCACATTCCTGAAAAATCATGCTTGCATGATTTTCTTCAAACGCCTCGCTAGCGCAACACCTAAGTGAGAAAGCATCCATTGAGATGCAAGTATATTATTTTTGAGCGGTAATTTTAGCGCTATAACGCTGTAATAACGCCCCCGTGTGAAAGGGGCCTTACAGACCTCATGAGGCTTAGTATTTTTAAAAAAGACGAAGAAGGATCAGACAAGAAATGCATCATCACCACTTCATATATGAAGGATGTATTTTCTGTTTGATCCTTTTTGATATTTTTTAAAAATACTCAGCCTCATGTGAGGTCTTTAAGAGTTATTTCTAATAAAAACATACATTTTATACGAATATTTTTTTTGTTACATTGGTTGCCATGTAAAAGCCCCATAAAGAGGTTCAATACAATATTTTTTTATTTATTTAATTTTTTAGTTTTTTCAGGTACTTGTATAGCGCTGTCAATTTACGCAGCGTTTTACACAGGGTGGGGGTGCCGATGTACCCCATACTCATTTACACCCCCGCTCGCAGACTGACAACCAACGGTCAGGGTTGTCGGGAAGAGGCTCTTGTCCCTATCAACATGGGGACAAGGTGCTTTGGGGTGGGGGTGGGGGGGCGTTTTTTTTAGCGCCACGTGTCTGGGCGTTTTTTGCAGCTCGTCATGTTATTCAATGGCCCTCTAAAAATGCTGACGTTTTTGAGCAGTAGAGGGTGTCGGCGTTAGTGAGCTGTAGCTAGAACGCGGGACCAGTGCGTTCCGAAGCTGCAGCGTCATGGTGTTTTTGACGCCGAGCCGGCAAAACGCTCAATAACGTTGCTTAACGTTGTATACACAGCGTTACGCCTCGTCAGGCGTTCTATTCTAAATGAATGGTTCCCTATGGGAGCCCATTGATTTGAATAGAAGCCGCACCAGAAGTCGGATCACGATGATGCGACTTGTGTGCTAGGTGTCTTAAAGGGGACCCCCCGCAAAAAATTTGCGTGGGGTTCCCTCCCAAGAGCATACCAGGCTATTCGATCTTGCATGTATTTTTTCAGAGGAATGCCCACGCCGAAAAAAACAGTGTGGGGTCCCCCTAAATCCATACCAGACCCTTATCAGTGCACGCAGCCTGGCAGGCCGGGAAAGGGGGTGGGGACGAGTGAGCGCCCCCCCCCTCCTGGACCATACCCGGCCACATGCCCTCAACATGGGTGCTTTGGGGCGGGGGGGGGACCCCGCAAAAGAGCCGAAGAAAGAAGAGGGAGAAGAGAGGGGAGAAGACGCCGGAGCTGATTTAATAAAATATTTTAAAAAGCTGTGTATTGTGTTTTTTTTGTACACTTTTTTCCCCAGGTAAATGGGTAGGGGTACGATGTACCCCATACTCATTTACATAGGGTGGGGGTGCCGGCATCTGGGGGCCCCCTTATTAAAGGGGGCTTTCAGATTCCGATAAGCCCCCGCCCGCAGACCGACAACCAACGGCCAGGGTTGTCGGGAAGAGGCTCTTGTCCCTATCAACATGGGGACAAGGTGCTTTGGGGTGGGGGGCCCAGAGCCCCCCCCCCTGCCCCAAAGCACCCATACTCCCCATGTTGAGGGCATGCGGCCTGGTACGGTCCAGGAGGGGGTGGGGGCGCTTGCTCTTCCCCAGCCCCTTTCCTGGCCTGCCAGGCTGCGTGCTCAGATAAGGGTCTGGTATGGATTTTGAGGGGGACCCTACGCCTGGTATGCTCTTGGGGGGGGACCCCACACAATTTTTTTGCGGGGGGTCCCCTTTAAGAACCCTAGCACACAAGTCGCACCGCAAGTCGGATCATCGTGATCCGACTTCTGGTGCGGCTTCTATTCAAATCAATGGGCTCCCATAGGGAACAATTGGTTGTGAATAGAGGCAGAAAACGCAGCTGAAAGCTAGCGTGAAAAAACGTGCATTGACGTCAATGCAAAACGCCGAGAAAAACTGTGTTTTTTTTTCCCTGACGTCAAGCCCGGCGTTTTGCTTATTTTTTTGCAAACGCCCATGTGTATGAGGCCTAATGCTCCAGACAGTTCATATTTTCCTGGTTTACCTACCTATAAATACAAATCTAGTGAGACAAAATATCTGTATCATTGAACAGCTGATACATAGTTATTGTATCATTCTTGTATGGTCTGAACTGATAAAATGGAAATCTGTTTGTTGTGGTGTATTATGCTTTGTATGCTATAATAGCAGTGGCTGGTAGCAGTAGCAGTTGAATGAAAAAAACTGACCTTATTCCCCCATTCACACTCTCAATGTGAATTAAGGAATCCTCCCTGGTAAGCTATTGTATTCTGACAGACAGGAGACTTCCCCACCATAAGAATACACCAATCAGCATTGCCGGTTATAGCCTGCAGCACTGATCGAGCGGGGAATATCCGACAGGACGGTTGTACAGAAGTCAATTGGTAGATGAAATTCTGTATAACCTCCCTGCCCTTACATAGATAGCAAATTCAGCCAGTCCCTGCTGAACCGGCTGAATTGTGATCCATGTATGGCTGGCTTAAGGTAAGCATGAGCAAGAGGAATGCAGAGGATGGAAGCCTTGGGTACTTTGTTCCATCAGGAGATCATTAATGTTAAAATAAATAAATATACTGCATAGGGATAATCCTTTAACTCCTAGTAAGAATTTCTCCCCATCTCCTAACACAGAGGACTGCTTTCTGCAGCCCCCACAGAAGTGTGATTGTTAGTATTGTATGTACTTGCAGACAAGTACTGGTTTTTATATTTGGTTATTCTGTATATCCAAAGAAATGAACATGTGTCAATGTATATAGAACCCAACATCATTTTTAAAAAGGAGAAGTATCAATATAAGGGTATATTTGACAGCAGACAATGTTTATAACCCACTTCAGTGGGTAATAAAAAGAAAAATAAATATGGACATGTAATTTTCATTTTCAGCAGAGTAATTTTCCTTTTCTAGACCTGAAGAAAAATCCTGTTCTATTCTTTGTTTGCTATAATGAAGCAGATTTAAATGGGGATTAAAATTCCAATTCATATAATCTTTTGAGTTTCATTAATACAGAAGTCTTTCAACAGAAAAGTTTCAATTAAAGATCACCATGATCACTAGGACTATCTTAATGGGGAGTTCCACCCAAAAGTGGAACCCCCCCCCCTCCTGGACCGTACCAGGCCACATGCCCTCAACATGGGGAGTATGGGTGCTTTGGGGTAGGGGGGGCTCCCCATGTTGATGAGGACAAGAGCCTCTACCCGACAACCCTGGCCGTTGGTTATCGGGGTCTGCGGGCTGGGGCTTATCAGAATCTGGAAGCCTCCTTTAATAAGGGGGCCCCCAGATGCCGGCCCCCCACCCTATGTAAATGAGTATGGGGTACATTGCACCCCTACCCATTTACCTGCAAAATAAGGTGTACAAAAATACACACTACACAGGTTTTTAAAATATTTTATTAAATCAGCTCCGGCATTTTCTCCCCTCTTCTTTCTTCGGCTCTTTTGCGGGGTCTTGGGTCTTCTGAGGGGTCTTCGGTCTTCTGCTCTTTTGCCGCTGTCTCCTTGGCTAGCTTCTCCTGGAGAACCTGTGTAGTGTTTTTTTGCAGGTAAATGGGTAGGGGTACGATGTACCCCATACTCATTTACATAGGGTGGGGGGCCTGCATCTTGGGGGCCCCCTTATTAAAGGGGGCTTCCAGATTTTGATAAGCCCCCGCCCGCAGACCGACAATCAATGGCCAGGGTTGTCGGGAAGAGGCTCTTGTCCCCATCAATATGGGGACAAGGTGCTTTGGGGTGGGGGGCGCAAAGCCCCCCCTGCCCCAAAGCACCCATACTCCCCATGTTGAGGGCATGCAGCCTGGTATGGTCCAGGGGGGGGGGCACTCACTCATCCCCATCCCCTTTCCTGGCCTGCCAGGCTGCATGCTCGGATAAGGGTCTGGTATGGATTTTGGGGGGGGACCCTACGCCGTTTTTTCGGCGTGGGTGTTCTTAAAATCCATGCCAGATCGAAGAGCCTGGTTTGCTCCTTGGAGGGAACCCCATGCAAATTTTTTGTGGGGGCTCCCCTTTATGATCCCTAGCACACAAGTAGCATCATTGTGATCCGACTTCTGGTGTGACTTCTATTCAAATCAATGGGCTCCCATGGGGAACCATTGATTTTGAATAGAACGCCTGACGAGGCTTAACGCTGTGTATACAACGTTAAGCAATGTTATTGAGCATTTTGCCGGCTCGTCAAAAACACCATGATGCTGCAGCTTCGGAATGCACTGGTCCCGCGTTCCAGTTACAGCTCACTGACGCCGACGCCCTCTACTGCTCAAAAACATCAGCGTTTTTAGAGGGCCATTGAATAACATGGAGAGCTGTAAAAAAACGCCCAAAAGTGTCATTAAAAACCGCCCGTGTGTATGAGGCCTAAGGAGGCACTTGAAGAAAGATGGGCTGCATGGTCGAGTCACCAGAAGAAAGCCATTACTAAGCAAATGCCACAAAGTATCCCACTTACAATACGCCAAACAGCACAGAGACAAGCCTCAAACCTTCTTCCACAAAGTCATTTGGAATGATGAGACCAAAATTGAGCTTTTTGGCCACAACCATAAACCCTACATTTGGAGAGGAGTCAACAAGGCCTGTGATGAAAGGTACACCATTCCTACTGTGAAAAAAACGGAGATATATCGCTGATGTTTTGGGGGATGTGTGAGCTACAAAAGGCACAGGAAATTTGGTCAAGATTGATGGCAAGATGAATGCAGTAGGTTATAAAAAAAAAATTCTGGAGGAACATTTGCATTCATCAGCTAGGAAGCTGTGCATGGGAGGTACTTGGACATTCCAAAGTGATAATGATCCAAAACACAAGGCCAAGTTGACCGGTCATTGGCTACAGCAGAATAAAGTGAAGGTTTTGGAGTGGCCATCTCAGACTCTTGACCTCAGTATCATTGAGCCACTCTGGGGAGATCTCAAATGTGCAGTTCATGGAAGACAGCCCAAGAATTTCCAGGAACTGGAGGCTTTTTGCTAAGAGGAATGGGCAGCTTTACCATCAGAGAAGATAAAGAGCCTCATCCACAAATACCACAAAAGACGTCAAGCTGTCATTGATGTTGAAGGGGGCAATACACAGTATTAAGTAAATTATTAAACTTTTGATCAGGGTCATTTGGGTAGTCTTTGTTGTCATTATGATTTAAAAAGAGTAAACACAGTTGATTGATAATAAATGGCTTCAGCCAAACACTAACCATGAGTGAAAGAATGTTTTTGTGTGCTTGTTCATATTCTCAGAAAAATGGCCAAGAAATCATAAATTCTGCCAGGGTATGTAAACTTATGAGCACAAATGTACATGCTTTATTTCTCACTCCCTCAGGCATCCTTCTCCCCATGACCATTTCCTTAAGTTGTTTTACTATGCTGGCCAGCTGAGATCATCATGTACAATGCAGGACCTGGGCCTGCCCACAACCTAAAAAAAAAAAAAAAAAAATAATAATAATAATAATAATATCACAGAAAGTCTTGTAGTGCAGGAACTACTTTTTCAAATCAATGCAGCACCGTAAAGTCGGCGTCGCGTCGATTTGAACATAGCCATTACTGACAATGGGGTGTGACTTGTCATGCAATTTGACCTGTCATGCAATTGGACCTGTCAATCGCATGACAAGTCGCCCCAATGTGAGCAAGAGCTCAAACTGTTTTTTTGAACATGACAATGAGTTCACTGTACTCCAATGACCTTCAAAGTCGCCAGGTCTCAATCCAATAGAGCACCTTTGGGATGTGGTGGAACGGGAGATTCGCATCATGGATGTGCAGCCGACAAATCTGCAGCAACTGCATGATGCTATCATGTCAATATGGACCAAAATCTCTGAGGCTGGGTTCATGCTATTGCGAATTGGATGTGGGTTTCCCTGCATCCAGTTCGCTTGTCAGGAGAGTGTGAGCATTTCTCTATAAAAGCCAGTTCACACATCTCTGGGGCCGCTCCGGAGCGAATTGCATAGGAGTCCTGTGCGTCTTCTGGTCCATTTTAGGTCCGAATTCAGCCAAAAATTTGGCTTGAAATCAGACCTGAAACGGTGAACAGGGACGCACCAGACCCCTGCTGTGAGCCGCTCCATGCTGCAGTATGAACTCAGCCTAAGGAATGTTTCCAACACCTTCTTGAATCTATGTCACAAAGAATTAAGGCAGTTCTGAAAGCAAAGGGGGGTTAGCTCAATCGGGATCACCTTCCCTAGGAAAAAGGCAGTCCAAACGGCAGAGTTGCTTCAAATCTGGCTTGTAGGCAGGTTTATTTAAGAAGGTTGCATGTAGACATATAAATAAACAAAACAGAAAATACATCCTTGCCATCCAGGCACTAACTAAACATTTCCGTTTCCCTAACTGAGCGGTGAAGGGCTTCTCCCAGACACCCACAAAACATACACAGTGCAAACCTTTTTGTCTCAGTCCATAAGCAAACTTCCATATGTCAACTCTATCAGGCTGATGGCTTCTAAGTCCCAGGCCAGAGCAAAACTTTCCTCTCTTCCTGGTTATTTAAACCACCTGATGGTGGACTACAGTGGACCACAAAATCTGGTCCGGAACCAACCCAGTCAAGGTGACCGGTAAAACCCGGACCGGATTCCACCTTAGTCCACTCCAAATGTACGCATGCAAGGCGACACAGCGTCCATCGATCACCTCACCTCATATAATGTTACTGTGTGTGTGTGTATATACATATATAATATATATATATACTTGGAGTTCAGCTTTAAGGGAAAACTATAGTGTATTTTTAGTTAGTACATTATTTGGGTAAGGGAGTCAAACCACACAAAGTGTTTAACGCCGGCTAATTTCTCTTCAGTTAATGTGTGTTGATGTGAGTTTTCTTATGTTGCATTGATGTGCATTTTTTTGTTTGGCTCACTACTGGAGCCAAAATACTTGTACATTTCTTTCCTCCATGCATCTTGCAGTGTGCTGTGATGTGTTGTAATGAATTGTACTACATCTAAATGTCACTGTGCTCATCAAGGCAGCATATCGGTGTTGATTGGGTGTGTTGGGAAGCATAGATTGTCATTGTGCTGGGTGTGAATATTGTAACACTGCAACACCTGCAAGTCATTCATGTCACATATTTCTCACTTCCTTCCTCTAATATACTTACAAGATGGGATTTCATATAGTAGTAATTGGAGTCTCCCTTTATTGGCTGTCTATATATTGGGCAATGCAGTCAGCATTGAGATGACATTTATTGCATTATAAACCACTTTAACACTGAATTGTTTCAGTCTGCGCCGCATGTATATGGCATTAGTATTAAATTGGAGGAAGGGCAGGTGGACATCACGATCTCTCCTTGTCCAATCACAAAATCCTTCCATTCAGTTAGAAAAATGCAAGGCTTATTTCTGAATGGAGGAGCGAGCTGCTGTGATCAGTGTACTACAAATAGAACTACAGCCGGATGTTCGGGGCTTACAGAACTGTGGGGGCAATCACAGAAAGTCTTGCATTCAGTTAAAGCAGTGGTTTTCAACTCCGGTCCTCGGGCCCCCCCAACAGGCCAGGTTTGCAGGATAACTGAAATACATCACAGGTGATATCATTTGCTGCTCAGTGATTGCAGTATTCTAGTCTGCATCTCCCCAAGGTAATACTTAAAATCTGGCCTGTTGGGGGGGCCCGAGGACCGGAGTTGAGAACCACTGAGTTAAAGGAACATAGTTAAGCCTCGTACACACGGGACGACGATCGTATACAACAGGTCGTACGAACGACAGTTGTATGCTAAATCAACCGTTAGTACACGCGATTAGAACAGCCAATGTACGACGGTCGTACAACAGAAGTTGGATGAGCAGACTAGAAAACTTGGTTGTACCAACAAGCGGTCATACGACTGTTGTATCGTCTGTACAGAGAAGTTGGTCCAACAAGTTGTATTGTGCAAAACACGCATGCTCAGAAGTCCGGAACGGCCAGACGCTAATTACATGCACCTGAACTTTCTCTTTATACGTTCATAACACGTCACTACGTTCAGCTTGGTTGTACGATCGTGTAGTGCATGTCAGTACACTAGATACAACAGCCAACATACGATTTGAGCCGTTCAGTTGTACGATCGTCGACTCGTGTGTACGAGGCTTAATACTACACTGCTCCTATGATGCAGGGAAACCACAGCGAATCAGTGTAAAATGGGCCAAACTGTTTTACCAGCTGCCTTCAAATGTAGGATTAGGCACCGATAGAAAGAGATTTTTTTTTTTTTTTTGGATCCAGCAAATGGCCCCAAATTTTTTTTCTTCTTCTTTCAGCTTTAAGCTATTATTTCGTACCTTGTATATTTTTTTGCTAGAATGGCTTATGTAGTTCATATTTGATCTACAATTGCTAATCATGTCATGACAGAGCTTCCTTGCTTGAATAAAAAGGGCAACAAGTGTTCACCTTGCAGTAAGGCCCCTTTCACACTGGAGCGTTATTACAGCGGTAAAGCGCTAAAATTACCGCTGTAATAACGCTCTAAATATCATTTTCATGCATCTCTATAGATGCTTTCAGACTGAGGCGTTGCGCTAGCGCAGCGCTTCAGAAAATCATGCAAGCATGATTTTTCAGGAATGTGGGGAGCGGTGTATTCACCGCTCCTCCACCGCTCCTGCCATTAAATTCAATGGGCAGCGCTCCCGTAGCGGCTGTACACCGCTCCGGGAGCGCCGAGCGCCGGCACTTTTAACCCCTGTTTAACCCGTTGTGGGGGGGTTAAAAGTGCCCCGCACCCGTCTGCATAGCGGCGCCGTAGCGCCTCTATAACAGCGCTAAATCCCCGCTGAGACTAGAGGGGATTTACCGCTACCGCCCGCCAGCCCCAGTGTGAAAGGGGCCTAAGACAGAGGATAATCGTTTCACAGGAACCACTGAACTAGACACAGCTGTGAATGTTTGCAATTCAAATTTTCCATTGGCATGGATCCTGGTGTCATCACAGACCTAGACAGGCAAGCTAGTTTGTATATATATTTTTTTTTTTACAAGGAATTGAAGCATTTTGTATTAAGTATAATGCACCTTTACTTAGTTATATTTTATTTAAAAAAAACAAATAAACCTTGTATATTAAGCGAGATTAAGTTCCTAAAATATTGTAGTAATTACAGAAATTATTTTTTTAATAGTTTGGAATGATGAACTAGAAATCTTTTGAGAAAAGATGATTAGTACATTAACTACTTCCTCACTCGGCCAATTCTGACTCTTCTTCTCTTATATATGTAAAAATCTATGTTTTAGATTGCTAGAAAATGACTTGGAACCCCCAAACTTTGTATATTTTTTAGCAGAGGCCCTGGAAGATTAAATAGCGGCTGTTGCAATTTTTTATGTCACATGATATTTGCACAGGGATTTTTCAAACGCAATTTTTTTTTTGGAAAAAAATACACTTTATTGAATTAAAAAAATATATATATCTAACCCTTTTTTTTTTGTAAAATATGAAAGATGATGTTAAGCCAAGTAAAGGGATATGCAACATGGCATGCTTTAAAATAGTGTTTGTAAAAGTAGCAGTGGCATCATCATCACCCTGCTGTGCATAGTTTGTGCAGAGATCAGAGCTCTGGGAGGGACACAGCATGTACCCCCCACTACAGGCTGCCTGCAGAAACCTACAGGAGGAAGTGGAGACCAGACCAGTCACTCTGCACAAGGAGAGAGGACAGCAGTGGCTGGTCTATGTTACAGAAAGTTTCACATTGAATTACTGTACAGATCTGGAAGAAATACAAATAGCACATCAAGATTCATGTAAGAATACACATGCCTCATTGATACAGAAAATATTTGCTTATCCCAAAATTCAGCTTTAAAGCGGAGCTCCTCCCACACCTGCAAATATTAAAAGTCAGAAGCTACACATACTGTAGCTGCTGACTTTTAATAATAGGACACTTACCTGTCCTGGAGTCCAGCGATGTTGGCACCCGCCGCTGATGTTTCCATGTGTAATACGCCGCGGCCCGGTCTCCCGGAATTGGGGACAGGGTACCTGTCTAAGACAGGTTATCCGCCCCCCCCCCCGCCCCCCCCGAAAGGTGCCAAATGTGGCACCGGAGGGGGGGGGGAATCCGATGAGCGGAAGTTCCACTTTTGGGTGGAACTCCGCTTTCAATAAAACCATTGTAGTGCAGCAACTTTCATGCACCTATATTTGCCTTTGGAAAATTGCTGAGCTACTGTCAAAACATACAATAGCTGCTAGTACTGCAATCTGACAAAATTGGGCAAAAAGTATATAATATAGTGTAGCGCTAATCTAAATTTATTATACATGTGCAAAGCAAGCAAAAGATATCGTGCAAATATAAACATGAAGTGAACATAAACATCCAATGTGCAAATCGGCATGAACTCAGATGTATGGGATATTGATAACCTACAGTGAGGAAAATAAGTATTTGAACACCCTGCTATTTTGCAAGTTCTCCCACTTAGAAATCATGGAGGGGTCTGAAATTGTCATCGTAGGTGCATGTCCACTGTGAGAGACATAATCTAAAATAGATTCTCTATTGGATTTAGGTCTGGAGACTGGCTAGGCCACGCCAGAACCTTGATATGCTTCTTACAGAGCCACTCCTTGGTTATCCTGGCTGTGTGCTTCGGGTCATTGTCATGTTGGAAGACCCAGCCTCGACCCATCTTCAATGCTCTAACTGAGGGAAGGAGGTTGTTCCCCAAAATCTCACAATACATGGCCCCGGTCATCCTCTCCTTAATACAGTGCAGTCTCCCTGTCCCATGTGCAGAAAAACACCCCCAAAGCATGATGCTACCACCCCCATGCTTCACAGTAGGGATGGTGTTCTTGGGATGGTACTCATCATTCTTCTTCCTCCAAACACGTTTAGTGGAATTATGACCCAAAAGTTCTATTTTGGTCTCATATGACCACATGACTTTCTCCCATGACTCCTCTGGATCATCCAAATGGTCATTGGCATACTTAAGACGTGCCTGGACATGTGCTGGTTTAAGCAGGGGAACCTTCCGTGCCATGCATGATTTCAAACCATGACTTCTTAGTGTATTACCAACAGTAACCTTGGAAACGGTGGTCTTTTCAGGTCATTGACCAGCTCCTCCCGTGTAGTTCTGGGCTGATTTCTCACCTTCCTTAGGATCATTGAGACCCCATGAGGTGAGATCTTGCATGGAGCCCCAGTCCGAGGGAGATTGACAGTCATGTTTAGCTTCTTCCATTTTCTAATGATTGCTCCAACAGTGGACCTTTTTTCACCAAGCTGCTTGGCAATTTCCCCATAGCCCTTTCCAGCCTTGTGGAGGTGTACAATTTTGTCTCTAGTGTCTTTGGACAGCTCTTTGGTCTTGGCCATGTTAGTAGTTGGATTCTTACTGATAGTATGGGGTGGACAGGTGTCTTTATGCAGCTAACGACCTCAAACAGGTGCATCTAATTTAGGATAATAAATGTAGTGGAGGTGGACATTTTAAAGGCAGACTAAGGGCTCTTTCACACATGCGGAGCCCGTTTTGACGGGCTCCGCTGCTCAGCGGGGATCCATCCGTTGATCCCCGCTGAGCCGACGGATGACAGGACAGTCTCTGCAGAGTGCAGAGACTGACCTGTCAGAGCTCCATTCTCCTCTATGGAGAATCGGATGAGCACGGACCGTCTATCTGTGCTCATCCGATCCGATCCGGCAGGCGGATGGAAAATAGGGCTTTCATCCATCTGTTTCTGGCGGATCAGGTGTCAGCGGACAGGTCACTGCTGACTTCCGCCGCTCCATAGAGCACAATGGAGCGTCTGTCTGTGTCCACCTGAAAAACTGACAGGCGGACCCAAACGATCCGCATGTGTGAAAGAGCCCTAACAGGTCTTTGAGGGTCAGAATTCTAGCTGATAGACCGGTGTTCAAATACTTATTTGCAGCTGTATCATACAAATAAATAGTTTAAAAATCATATATTGTGATTTCTGGATTTTTTTTTTTTTTAGATTATGTCTCTCACAGTGGACATGCACCTACGATGACAATTTCAGACCCCTCCATGATTTATAAGTGGGAGAACTTGCAAAATAGCAGGGTGTTTAAATACTTCTTTTCCTCACTGTACATAACGAAAAAGTGCGTGGTGCTATAAAGATTCATAGAAAAAAATGAAAAAAGTCCACATGTGTAAACAGAAGCTGGAAGTGCAACACAGCCACTGTGCATTCAAACAGTCCAAAGTGAAGAAGATGGTAAATGAAGTCTGCATCAGTATAGATAGGGTTAACCACTGTCCACTAAAGGAGTTATCTGGGACTGTGCATCCGCCACCCAGATGGGAGAGTAAATACTCTGTGGCCTGCGGCAAAGAGTCAAACGAGCTTGGAAATTATATATGGATGCTCTAAAGTACGGTCACTGGAACTCCGTCACCACAATGTACTGCAGCTGCATACCCCTGGGTTGAATCTTGGACTCCGCAATTCATACAAGAAAAGAAGGCTCCACATAGTGTAAAACTGCTATCCACAAGATGACGTTTACAGGAACATCAAAAGAGGTTAAAACGTGGAATTCCAGGCAGCGCAATGACATAGAGCAAGCTCTGATACGAACCGACACATTTCATCCACGAGGACATCAGCATTACTCCAGATGATGTCCTCATGGACAAAACGCGTCTGGTCGTAAAGTGACCATGCTTTAGAGCAGGGTTCCGTGGAACCCTAGGGTTCCTCCAGAGGTTGCTAGGGGTTCCTTGAGCAATGGTCAATTTCTACCTCTCAGATAAATTCCCAATGATACTATTGATCTTTCTAGCTATCTGTAAGGGGGTAATTCTTCCCAATGACCACAAGTGTCAGGAGCATTCTTCCCATTGACCATCACACTAATGTATCATGAGTTGTAGATTTTTAATTTTTAGCAGGGGTTCCCCCGAAACCGGAGAATTAGTTCAAGGGTTCCTCGGTGTTGAAAAGTTTGAGAAAGGCTGCTTTAGAGCATCCGTATACAGTTTCCATGCTCGTTTAACTCTTTACCGCTGACAACAGAGTCTACACATTTTGGTAAGAGTATTTACTCTCCCCTCTGGGTGGCGGATGCACAGTCCTGGGTGACTCCTTTAGTGGACAGTGGTTAACCCTATCTATACAGAAGCAGACTTTATTTACTATCTTCTTCACTTTGGACTGTTTGAATGCACAGTGGCTGTTTGGCACTTTCAGCATCTGTTACATACGTGGACTTTTTTCACTTTTATTCATTTTTTTCTATGAATGCTTATAGCACCACGCACTTTTTCTTGATGTAGGTTATCCATATTCCATACATTTGAGTCCATACTGATTTGCACATTGGATGTTTGTTCAGTTCATGTTTATATTTGCAAATTATATTTTTTGCCTGCTTTGCACATGTTAGATTTTAGATTAGGGCTACACTATATTATATACTTTATGCACCTATATTTGTATCTTGATACAACAGTTTTATCCAGTTGTATATTTTTGTTTGTTTCTCCTACCTTGACTAAAAAAAAAAAAAACCCGTAACTTTGCAGCACCTATTTCTATCTTGAGCAAGTTAAAAAGCAGCTCCAGGCCTTCAGAAAAAAATTAAGTTAGCAGCTACAACTACTGTAGTCTGACTTTTAATATTGGGGCACTTCCAGGCATCCAGAGGTGTCCTCCCCCGAGCCAATTATTCAAACGGCTTTCAGGTGCTGGCGCTGCCATCCTGACTAAAGGTAACTGGCCTTGCGGCTTCACAGATGGTTTTCTACTGTGCATGCATGAAGCACGCTGCGCTCTGTGAATGGGCTGCAATCTTCTGGGACCTGTGAAGTGTCCTAGAAGGCTGCAGGGTAAGGAGGGTGGGGCTGAACCTCCAGATCAGTTCGCAACGGTGAGCCGAAAGTGGGAGCGGCTACCTGTCAAAACCAAGTACCCGCTCCCCCCTCCCCCCTCCCCTCCACCCCCCCAAAAGGTGCCAACTGTGGCATAGGAGGTGAAGAGGAGGCAGACAAGCAGAACTTCTCCTCCTTTTGGGTGAAGCGCCGCTTTAAATTGACACTAAACAATATTCTTATTCTCCAAAAATAATCCATACACATCTTTTTAAAAACTGTGAGCAGGCTGGCTTCTTATTGTAGAAGAGACATGCAAGTGAAACGGCTCAATTTTATGTATTTCATCTGTGTATTTAAAGTGATTGTAAACCCCTACCAACATGTCATACAAACCATTGCACAGAGCAGCTCTGATGTTCCTCTTCTCTGGTTTCCCGCCGGCGCTCCCGACCTACCGAGTGCCGACCATAGCAAGCCGCTGGGGAAGGGGGCACTCATGCGGGCTCGATATGAACTGTGCTGTGTGTGTCCATTGACACACAGAGCACGGCTCGACCCCTATCCTGCTCCCTCCTCACTGGCTTTGATTGACCGCAGTGGGAGCCAATGATTCCTGCTGCTGTCTGAGCCTATGTGGAGGGAGAGAGCCGGTGCTCTTATGCACAGCGTTAGATTGATATTGGGTTCAGGAAAGTATTCGGGAGGCTGGGGGGGGGGGAGCTGCACTCAGAAGGTTTTTTTACCTTAATGCAGAAAATGCATTAAGGTAAAAAACCTTTGGCGTTTAGAACCACTTTAACTGCCTGGAGTTCAGCTTTAACAACATTCATTATCTAATGATGCCCTGCAGTAGGAACTTATGCTAAGGTGGTTCTAAAGTTGAAAGTTTTTTTTCTTTTTTTTACCTTCATGAATTTACTGCATAAAGGTTAAAAATGCCCCGCTCCTGCTGCTGTCAGAGGGCATGGCTTAAACGCAGTGTGTGTGTCTATGGATGCACAGCCCGCTCGGGAGCACATGTGCATGGGTTCCTCCATAGCACCCGGCTTGCTGAGGACACACCCAGATGAGGTAGTAGGTGACATCGCTGGAAGGGGACTGCCAGAAGAAGGAGGTAAGTGACCTTTCTGCGCAATATTGTTGTAAGGAGCAGATAACTATTCCTTTTTTTTACTTATTTTAACCAAAAAAAAAAACAGCCTTTGGTATCACTTTTTGAATTGATGTGCTGTATCTTTCATGAACATCTTTATTTGCCAGCTTGACATGCTCTTGAATGCATTGTAGATGGATTTCTGTAGTCACAACAGTTTAGCCAGATGAAGAAAATGTGATTTTTTTTTTTTTTTTTTGCAAATTTTTTTTTGTTTAATCCTTTGCCCTCATTTTGTACATCTCAAGTGATTTTCATAACATCTCTGAATGTGAAAAGTTACACTCCCAGAAGATCTGTAGCTCTTAGTAGAAAATTGAAATTGCTTGCTGAAAATTAATTTTTTCCCACTTTACCCTAAAGGAATGATTGCCTTTACCAAATAAATAGAACACACATTCACACATTCACTCCAATATAGAAAAGGTTTTACCTTTCAGCTCAATAAATGTCACTTCTCTTGGGTTTCATTATAGGAATACATCAGTAATACAGTACATGAAGATAGTGTTAGTAAAGGGTGGCTAATAAAAGATAGAATCGAAGAAGAGAAACCTTTTATCTGGGTATATTTAAAGACCAAAGCCGGCCGTAGATGTGTGTGTGTGTGTTACATGTTTTACTCCCGTTTCCTAATTTGTTTTTTTTTAAACGTTTTTTTTTTTTT
>BLSH010222724.1:343451-355997 GCA_018402905.1 Glandirana rugosa | reverse complement strand
GAGCAAGCCTGAACGTGCACCCCCATAGCAAATGGCTTGCTATGGTGGTACACTCAGAAGAGGGGACTCCAGATGAGGAGTTTCAGGGCCACTCTGTTCAATACCATCGCACAGAGCAGGTAAGTATAATGTGTTTATTATTTTAGGAAAATGGCAGCCTATACAACCGCGTTCAATTGTAAATTATTATTTATTTATTATGGATATTTTATATAGCATTTTCAATTTACGCAGTGCAAACGCTTATACAAACTGTACATTTACATTAGTTGTCCTGGCTCTCTCTTATTTCATAGCCAAGCCTATAAGTTAGGATGACCTTACAGTGTATGCAGCATAGAGATCTGGAAGATATAATATACAGTGCCAAGCGGCATGGTGTGTACAACATAGCTGACAACTCAGTGTATAAAGTGAACTAGTGTGTCTGCAATGCTGGACTTTGTATGTGCTGAGTAAGATGTGTGCATCCACCTCCACCCACATCACTTCCTGCGTGGAGAAAAGATTTCCGATGCTCTTTTTAAAGGTTTATAAATGATAAATAGCAATGCAGACATGAAGATACCCAGCAACAGTGTGACTTCTTCGTTCTTGCAACACATGCTCTATATAAGGTATGTCATAGTTCTATAAATCTTGAAAACATTTTCCTTTCCTCCTTAACCACCTGGATATCAACATGTTTATCCCTGTACCCTTTCTTTCCAGGAAATTTCTCAGCTTTCAGTGCTTTAATAGTCTGACATATACTCCATTGTGCAGTAGCATACAGAAATTTAAAGTGGTTGCATACCCTATAGAGGGATTTTTACCTACAGGTAAGCCTATAATAAGGCTTACCTGTAGGTAAAATAAATAGCTCCTAAACCTTTACGGTTTAGGAAATATAACCACTCCAAGCAGCTGCGATGTCCCGGCACATGCGCTGGACCTTGCCGGAAAGACGGGCTCCCATGCACATGTGCGAGAGTGACGTCTCTCGGCTCCAGCTAGTCACAGTGCCGAAGCCACGTACCTGGAAGCAAGATCTGAGGGAAGATGTCCACTCCCTCAGAGGGGACCGAGCAGCCCGGTCGGATCTTCGTTTCAAGGTGAGTATTTCATAATGAGCTAGTATGCATACTAGCTCATTATGCTATTGTCTTGCAGGTTTTTTTTTTTTCACTGGGTATACAACCGCTTTAAATGTATATTCTTTTTTCATATCTCTTCAAAACCGTTGTTTTCTATGTGCCCTCTTTACACTTGAAAGCCGTGGAGCAGGGCGGAAATATGCAACAGGTCTGCATTTTTGTAGCTCACCACAGCTCCATTTCTCCCTGCATTTCTATGCACCACCACTTAGTATAGAAATGAATGAAATGTCATACAGTTTTAAAAGATCAAGGCACTGCTAGCCAGAATGCCGTCCAAAACTGACTCTTCTGCATGATAAACCATGGCTTTTTACTATGCAAGAAGTGTGAACCGGCCCAGGCTCTGATTCACATGCGATTCAGTGCGGTGCAATTTGAGCCCATTCATTTTGAATATTTCTAAATGTGCCTTTGTTGTCATTTTCATGATAAGGGTGAAGTTCCTTTTTAAAGAGGTTTGCCAAGTGCCTTTTGTGAGTATTAGCAAGAAAGTGTGAAATGAATGGCAAATGCAAAAAAACTCATGCATCGTTTGTATATTGAATGAATAAAAACAGGCATTTATAGTGAACAAAAAAATTACATAAATGAATGCAGAAATGCATGTAAGTGTGAAAGGGCCCTCAGAGGCCACCTGTGCCTTTTGCATTTTTGTTGTAAGGACTGCAGAAAGAACCTGGTCACTGATTGCAGCTTTTTCCACAGCTTGGTTCCCTCTTGGGATCTCTGTTCAAACTCACTAGGTAGAGTGGAGAGGAGAGGTCCTATGAATAATGTTCGGAAGCCACAGGCCCTGCAAATGGAGGGAACACCACTGTATAGGCGAGCAGGGACAAGTTGTGTATGTGGTCAAGGTATACATAATGTATGTGTGTCTTGTTAGCTAAAATATGAATGTACATAGTAATTACAACTCAGCAGATTAGATAAAAGATTATTGCGAATTTCTCAGTACTATATGTGGATTTGGAGTAGTCCTCTATCGCAGCGGCCCCCAACCTCTCCGATGACAACCTCTCCATGGACCGGGTGGGGGGGTTTGGTGGTCGCGTGGGTCATAGCTCAAATGTGCAGCACTATATAAACAAAAATTGATCTGTGCAATGCATAATTAACATCACCATCAATTGTCAAATAGTAAAAAATAAAGAAAGCAATTAATAAAAATGAATAGAGATCAATAAAAATAGAAAGTGTCCATTAAAGTGTCCATATGCACCAAGAATAAATAAATCTTCGGCTCCTAGGGAAAATAATGTCCAAGCAAATGTCCAACTTCAATTCTATGCACACAAGAGGCTCTTACTAGAATGATGTGACCATAAGATTATAAATGGTCAAATGCGCATGAAGGGTTCATAATCCAGGTCGATGTTACTTTTTCTAGCTCGCTCTTGACACCACCCTCCACCTGACGCATGGCCCGGCCTCCACAGGTCATAGACCGGCTCCAGTCCGTGGCCCGGCAGATGGGGTTCCCTACTCTATTGGAGTGAATTGTATTGTTTGCAATGGTTGAATGTGTCCATAGTCCATTTACTTGACCCGTTTGTAAGTAGAAGGCTTTAGAACAATGGTCTCCAAACTGCGGCCCTTTGCTTGCCTTTATCCGGCCCTTGGGGCACTATTTCTCCCACTGACACCAATGATGGGGTACTATTCTTCCCACAGACACTCCCTCCCACTGACACCAACAATGGAGCACTATTCTTCCTACTGACACAAACAATGGGGCAATATTGCCACCACTGACACCAACAGTGAGGTCTAATTCCTGCCAATGACCCCACCAATGACGCACTATTCCTCCTACTGACGTCAATGATGGGGCACTATTCCTGTCACTGACACCAACAGTGAGGTCTAATTCTTGCCAATGTCACCAACAATGAGACACCTATTCCTCCCACTGAAGCCAACAATGATACACTAATCTTTCCACTAACACCAATGATGGGGCACTATTCCTCTCACTGACACCAACAATCAGGCACTATTCCAGCCATTGACGCCAATGATGGTGCACTATTCCTCGAACCACGAATAACTGCAGCTGCCAACGACTTTTCATTTTAGTGAAGGGAGCTGGTGGCTGTACCTAGCTCCTCAGAGCTGTTGCAGAAGTGTCTGATTCCTGCCGCTACAATTTATACCAGGCCTAAATTGCTGGGCCAGTTTGGTTGTTTTGCAAGCTGGCTGGTAAGTGTGCTGGGAAATCTTTTGTTCGTTTGTAATGTGCATTGCCTTTGCATATGCACCTTGCTGCAAAGGCCAGTTACAGGTTGGGGTAGTTGCCACTTTTTTGAACAGTTGGATTAATTGGGTCAGGGGCACACTGGATGCCTTCACTGCTATTGAGCTGGACATCATGTGCATCCCTGAGCCTTTAAGGAGGGGTAGGCTCCCTCCAGGCATATCTGGCTTTAATCTCTCCATTCTTATATGTGCTCCTACTAAGGAGGCTTTGGAAATTTTAGAGTTCGGACCGCAGTATATACAGAGGTCCCTTAGCGTGGGCACTGCAGCTTGCGTATATATTTGGAAATGTATGCAAACAAAACCCTCTTTTTTTAATGTATACTGTTAGGCCCCTTTCACACTTGCACGACCTGAAAGTCACACAGCATTGACGTGACTTTGACACGGCTTAAAGCAATGCCTGTGTCATCTTGAGGTCTATGGACCTCAAGTCGCATCAAAGTTGGACCCAAATATGTCAGGGCTACTTTGAAGTCGCTGCAACATGAAGTCACAGATCTGAACGGCACTCATTGGAAATCATGGGGTACGACTTGCCATGTGCTTTGGAGTCCCAAGTCGCCAATTTGGTTGTTTTGCAGGCTGGCTGGTAAGTGTGCTGGGAAATCTTTGTTTGTTTGTGATGTGCATTGCCCTTCCATGTGCACCTTGCTGCAGAGGACAGTTACAGGTTGGGGTGGGTTGTCACTTTTTTGTACAGCCAAATTTCTGGTGTGAATGTGGCTTTACTGATCAAGGCATATATTCTGCACCAACCTACTATAGTATATCTTATTCCATTTCTTTGTTCAAATATACTGTTTGTGTTTAAAATGTCACTAAACCCACATCGTAAAAAACTATCAATTAATGGTGTGTTACATGTTGTTTATACTCACTTAGACACTATGAGATTAGTTTTCTGTATTCTGCAAAAGATCCTGCTGCTCTCTATTTCAACCTTCTGTTAATGTCCCCAATTCAGCTAGGGATTCTACAGTTGTGGCGGCAACTCTGCACATGCTCCGTTTTCAATGAGTTTCTATGCTGAGCATGCCTGACAAAGGGGCCCTGCGTGGCTCCGAAACTTTGCACTTTTCTGTGATGTGATCTCTTCAATAAATAAATCTTTGTAAAAGGATCCACAGTGTGCTGACGAATATGTACACTTCTATGCTGAGCATTTCCTCCCTATCACACCTGAGCAGCCCATGTGACTGGTACACATGCCTACTAACCAGCTAAACACAAGGGGGGTGGGATATTACATTTAGATTAACCACTTCACGCCCATAGGACATCCATGGACGTCCTGGGCTTTGAGTGGTGATATCTGAATGGTGCCAGCAGCTACAGGCACCATTCAGATATCATTCTTTCTGGCCGGCGATTCCCTACACCATAAGAATGATCATAGGGGCAGTTCAGCCGCTTGATCGTTCTTATAGGCATTCGGTGCTTGTCAGGAAGATGACTGATGACCATCTGGTCACCAGTCATATCTATGACCCTCGGAGGCCCGGCGCAACGTTATGATGTCTTGTCCGAGCCGGCTTTAGTAAACAAAGCCGTAAAGCGGCTGGAAAGGCCGGGATCATATTTTTTTTTTCTGATCTCTATCTTTCCAGCCTGGAAGAGAGATGTGAGGTCATATTGACCCCACATCTCTCCATAAAGAGGACCTGTCACGCACCATTCCTATTACAAGGGATGTTTACATTCCTTGTAATAGGAATAAAAGTGATCAAAAAAAAAAAATTAAAGAGACAGTGTAAAAAAAAAAAAAAGAAAAGTAAAATAAATAATAGTAAAAAAAAAAAAAAGTGCCCCTGTCCCCGCGTGCTCGCGCGCAGAAGAGAACGCATACGTAAGCCCCACCCACATATGTAACCTGTGTTCAAACCACACGTGAGGTATCGTCGCGTGCGTTAGAGCGAGAGCAACAATTCTAGCACTAGACATCCTCTGTAACTCTAAACATGTAACCTGTAAAATTTTTTAAAGAGTCGCCTATGGAGATTTGTAAGTACCAAAGTTTGGCGCAATTCCACGAGTGTTCGCAATTTTAAAGCGTGACATGTTGGGTATCAGTTTACTCGGCATAACATCCTCTTTTTATAACTTGTTTCTTTTCCAAAAAAGAAGCGTTTGAAAAATTCCTGCACAAATATCGTGTGCTATAAAAAGTTGCAATGATCGCCATTTTATTCCCTAGAGTCTATGCTAAAAAAAACCATACATAATGTTTGGGGGTTCTGAGTATTTTTCTAGCAAAAAAATGATGATTTTTACATGTAGGAGAGGAGTGCCAGAAATGGCCTGAATGGGAACTGGTTAATGGAGGCATCACCACCCACTTATTCTAAGACTAAAGCCTCGTACACACGGTTCGACGGTCGTACGTACGAACGGCTCAAATCGTATGTTGGCTGTTGTATGCAGCATACTGACTGCACTACACGATCGTACGACCAAAGAAAGAACGTTCAGGTGCATGTAATTAGCATCCGGCCGTTCCTGACTTCTGAGCATGCATGTTTTGCACAATACAACTTGTTGGACCAACTTCTATGTACACACGATACAATGGTCGTATGACCGCTTGTTGGTACGACCAAGTTTTCTAGTTTGCGCATACAACTCCCGTTGTACGACCGTCGTACGTCGGCTGTTCTAATCGCTCGTACTAACAATCGATTTTGCATACAACGGTTGTTCGTACGACCTGTTGTATACGATCGTCGTCTCGTGTGTATGAGGCTTTAGGCTGCTTTCACACTGAGTTCTTCAAGCACTTTTGTATTAAAGTGAAAAGCTCAAGAAAAATGCTTCCCTTTAAAATCAATAAATGTGTTCATACTGGGGCGGTGAGCTTCCGTTGTGGTGAAAAAAAAATCCTGCTTGCAGCATTTTTGGAGCATGTTTGGGGAGTTAAATGCACCAAAAACACACCTTCCCATTATAAGCAATAGAAAATGTGATTAAAAACTCACCCACAGTGCATTTTTGGGGCGGTTCTTGAGTCACATATCCCTTAAAAGTCACACTACAAATGAGTAAAAATCGCGACAAAAACGCATATGTGTTTTTGCAACGAATCAGTGTGAAAGTAGCCATAGGCTGGAGGGCTGTGACACAGCCTGTGACTGGCAGAAGTCCGCCCGCACCGTGTTTTTGCCAAAAAATTTAACAATTTGATTTTCAAATATATATTTGTATGACAAGTCAAAACCGTTTATTTTTACTCTGCATTCCAAAGGCTATTTTTTTATTTTGAACATGTGACCTGCAGCAGAGGACTAGAACCTCCCCCTGCTTATGTTTCCCTGCAGACAGGCTGGGAAAGATCTGGGTCATGTGACAGCTGTATGTTGATTAGGAAAAGGGTACTTAGATGTGTTTTTTTTTAATTAAAATAATTACAGTTCCATCATCCACATAATAAGAAATAGAAGGGACAATGTAAATTAAACAGTGTGTGTTTAGAGTCAGCTAAATGCAAATCTGTTAGTGGATTTGCATGTCAACCTGTCATGCATAATATAAATTCTTTTTCATCATTTCACTGTTTACATTGTCTCTCAGAAGAAATGCAAGGGCTATGAGCTATGCTAAAAGGAACTTCTTATTGAGTTTAAAGTGAGCTGTACAGAGTAAAGTGGCGTATTTAAAAGTGTTTGAGGATTTTGAAGTACAAACACTAGCTGTCAGACACTGGTCAGACCTGTTGTACAACATTACTTTTCCTAAAGGGTTGTATGGATGTATAGCTAAATAGGGAATATAAGTGAAACTTCCAGCTTAACTCTCGGGCACAAAACACGAGAGTTCAAGTAGTTCTGTATTCCGTTCTCGAAAAAGCCACCCCATCATGTATACTTTTCTTCTACGTTCCTGCTGTACTTCTGGCCCACTCGGGTGTACAGTAAGTACTCCAGGCCTTCTAGGCCCCAGCTCTATAGTCATGTCTCCTTCTCCTCCCGGCCATTTACAAACACACAGCCCCAGGCTTCCTTTTGCACATGGCCAGGAGGAGAAGGGGAGGGTATTTTCGCTTCTGTAATCAGTTTCATTTGGTTTGGTTAGATAAGTTGGGACTGCAAGCTGTATGTAATCAGCTGGGCACATATATAAGGATTTTGTTTCACTTCCCTCTTCATCCCCATCCAGATTCTTGAAATATTTTTAGGAGGGAAAGTTCGCTCTTTTCTATTGGTATATTATGTACAAAACTTTTTTTTCATATAGGTATTTAAAGTACATTTGGGGCCTGTGCTGATGGGCTTATGTTAAAGAGGTTGTAACCCCCCCCCCCCCAAAAAAAAACAACAAAGAAAAAACCTGTAAAACAAAGGCATAATGAGCTAGTATGCATCGTATATTTGCTCATTATGAAATACTTACCTTAGATCGAAGCCCTGCAGCAGCTCCCGCACACCGCTGAGACGGCTGACGACATGTTTCTTCCAGGTTTGCGGGCTCCGGTGCTGTGAATGGCTGGACCGCCGGTCACAGCACAAGACTGTTAAAGCGGTAGTAAACCCATCCATTTAACAGTTTAAAAAACAGTTACATTCCCGGCACGTGCCGGAAATGTAACACTCCCATTGGTTGTGCTCTAAACCAAACTGTCAAATCATCCAATGGCTGGTGTCATAGCTGATCACATGTGCAGTTGTAGAATAAACAGAGGCCAAGATGGCAGCTTCCTTGGCTGAAAAGGATAGGAGGGTTTACTACCACTTTAAGAAATTGCACGGATGGACGTTCCTTCAGAGCGCACCGATGACTTATTCGGCGGGGTATACAGTGAGTATCTCCTAAACGGTGCAAGTTTAGGAGATATTTACAATACCTATACGTAAGCCTTGTTATAGTATTCCCATAGACTTGTATTGGAATGCAACCTGCTTGAAGCGAACAAAAGCCCATTGACACAGGCCCAAAAAACTTTCTTTTTACAATTGTTTTCTTGTGCACTTGCCAAGGCAGAGTAGAGGAGCGGATGCTTTGAAGTTAAAAACACAATGAATACCATGTCATATGACAAATGGGTTAATAAGGGTTTACATAGATATATCGCAGAATCATGTCACGCTATAGCTCAACACATTTTGATAATTAGCGCATCTTCATCAGGAGAATTGTTGGATAATTTCTAGAGAAGATTATAACTTGTTTAACAACAAATATACAAATCTAATAGCATCTGTAAATCTTCTTACCTGTTGGATAAAATCCTATAGAAAACACACAAAGTTTCTCAACAGGGTGATGCTGATGAACAGCCAAGTGTGAACATGCCTGATGAAGAGGTGCTGCATGACTCCGAAACGTTGCATTCTCTTGTTTGTGATGTGATCATGCTTGAAAAAAAAAAATGTTTGAACTTGAAGATCCGTGGTGTACTGGCAAATACCTTCATTGTGGCTTTCATGATCCAGTCTTCGGCTGGTGGTTGTTACAGCACCCAGTACTCTAGGGCTTTCTTCAGGAACGTGTGCGATGGGAATATGGATTATTATTAGATGTGCACAAGAGATGCCAACAAGAAGCCGCCAAACCTATAATATATACATAATAAACATTAAACAATGAATATCCAATAGGAGTACCTATGTATGTATGAGGGTCTGTATATTTAGCCAAGACTGAAAAAGTCCAAAAGAGGGCTTAAGGATAGTATTCACAGTCGCCAAAAGGTAATGGCATATGCACAAAAATGGACCTCCTTGGTAAATGTGTATATTCCAGGCTAATGCTCCAAATATAAAAGACAAAATCATGTAAACCTTCACAGTAAAAGGAGACCTGACAAAAGAATATATTTCCATATTTTGGTCAGAATTACTTGACAGTATGCAAGGAGATATATAGGATGGTCTTGCAGTATGGGGTTATGCCTAGGGGCATAGATAGCAAAGATCCCAAAACCCCCAGAGAGTATGGCTTGTTAGGCCCAGATGGATGGATGTGTATATTTTTGTGTATATTTTTAGGAGCAAACCTTGGTAAATTTGTTTATCAGGCGTTTTAATGCATTTGCCGCTTGACAAAACACGTAACTCCTAGCCACATTTGGGCTATCATTAAATAATGGCACTGCAAGTGCTATGTGCAACTTAGCGCATTTTTCACGCATTTTCGGAAATGCGTGCAGAAATGCATATATCTGCGCATGTTTCCGAAACAAGTTGGTGGTGTGAATGCAGCCTTAGAGTAGTGTGACAATAGTTTACAACAATTAACTCTCCCAGACTTCATAGCATAGCAAGCCACTTTAGATGAGTAGCGATATATTTTCAGCATTATAGAACAAGTTTAGTGTGACTAGTTCCTACCTAGCTATCCCACTCTACCGATACCTCAGTAAAAAATAACATTTTTCATAGATAGGGTTGTAGCTTTTCTAAAATTGTAATTAGCCTAATATACCTATAGGCATAGATCACACTTGTGCAGGTGGTTCCTGCTGTGGTTCCACTCCCGTTCCCGCAGCCGCAACCACCCTCACATAAAATGCAAGAGATGCATGCGGGTACCATTAATCCTAATGCCACCTGCATGCATTTGAAATGGCAGCAGCTGCTTCCTTCACTGGGAAATGCACTGCACTTGGGGTTTTCGCGCAGGCTACGATTTAAAAAAATGGAGCTGGGACCGTTTCCCTGCGTTTTTAGGAGGCACGACAAATCAAATGATGGGGCTGCCGTGCCTGCGCAAAACGCAGAGCCGCACAAGTGTGAACCAGGCCATAATAAATCCTAACAACCCTTTCAGATAGGTGGCTGGGGGGCAATAAAAACAGGCCACAGTTTTACCAACCCCCCGGTAGGGCTGCACCATTAATCATAATAAAATTGCGATCTCGATTCACCCCCCCCTACGATCTCCATCACGCATTACCGCGATTTTCAGTGCAGTTAATGGAGTCCAACTTGCGGGGCGACTCAGCCCGACTTGACTGTAATAGAAGACAATGCAAGTCGCCTGAAGTCTCCCCAGGAACCTTTTTCTAAGTCAGAGCGACTTGAGTCTCTCCTATCTGGGCAGACTGCCAAGTCTGAGATCATTGTTGATAAAAGAAGTAAATCGATACAATGTTTCCAGTTATCAAAGTGTATAGAAGAGTTTAGTTTAACCATTTAAAGACTAAATCATTTCTGACAATTGTTGCTTACAAGTAAAAATCCAGTATTTTCTGCTAGAAAATTACTTAGAACCCCCAAACATTTTATATATATATATATATATATATATATATATATATATATATATATATTTTTAGCAGAGACCCTAGAGAATAAAATGGCGGTTGTTGCAATATTCAAATGCATTTTTTGGGGAAAAATTACACTTTAAAAAAAAAAAATAAACAAACAGTGCTGTTAGCTCAGTTTTTTTGTATATGTAAGATGTTACGCCGTGAGAATTATGAGAGAATCGTGATCTTTATTCTAAGCAAAAAAATCGTGATTCTCATTTTGGCCAGAATCGTTCAGCTCTATCCCCCGGCATCCCACCTAAATGCCTACAATACAGCCGGATGGGGCTGTACATATGCTGTGGCCAGGATGCTTTACACTGCCTGTAAAACTCGAACATTGAGATCAATGGGGCCGCAACACAACTGTGAGCTGAACTCTTGGCTTGCAGATACAGCGCAATCCCACAATGTAAATTAACATTAAACAATTAAAAATAAGAGTAAAAATAAAACAAAAAACAGGCATTTGGGTGGTGGCAGTACTACCGTCTCCTGAATGCCTGCCAGCTGCAGGTATATCACCTTCTGAAAAGCAATCCACCACAGATCGCTTTTTGGAGATTGGTAAGCTTACACAGCAGGTCTGATAGAGACCCAAGAGCATACAGGACCTTAGCGGTTCTGCTTTAAAATCTGGGATGGATTGCCATCAGACGGCCTTCATTTAGAGGTGCTTATAGATAGATGACAGTCTCCCAATCTGGCTAGACTAAGCATAATCTAGTATCTTCGATTTGAATAGAAAGATCAGGCTGGTTGGAGTAACTGAATACTTTGGTTTCCTTCTGATAAGCCATCAGTGAAGGTATCTGTAGTCTACCGACGCACCCCTTATACAGTGTATAGGGTGCCTGTCCATATGAGATTGCAGTCTGCTTTAGATTTTTGTTTGCAGGCCTCCTTTTTGAAGCGGCCTAGTTCTACCCATATTACTTTGCATTTCCATTTGTAAAATGTGCTATGCATGAGTATTTCTGCTCTTTTCACACATATTTCTTCTACAGTACTGTTAAATATAAATGAAGTAACACTTGTAGAAGAAAGAAGACATTCGGCTTTATAAATAGGTCTGATTCAGTAGTGTGAAAGATATCTGCCAAATAAAGTCTTAGTTGTCCTAGGCATAGTGAATGTTCATGACTCAAATTTACTAACCATTCTACTTCTACTGGCACACATTGAACATCTGTGTGGCGTGTGTTGACACTTCAAGTTCAGGATTTTTAAACCACCTAAAGCTTTTAGAATTGTGATGTACCACTTGACTCCTAATATGCAGCATTTGGTGTCTCAGTGACCATTTGCTAGACCTGAGCACTGTCACCGGGTGGCATGGGTTTGTTCATCCATATGCCAATATTGAGTGATTCGCTTAGTGGTGAGCACTTCTGCTATATAGCACTGGGGTTCTCAGTTCAAATCCCAGCCAGGACACTGTCTGCATGGAGTTTGCATGTTCTTGTGTCTGCAAGCATTTTCCACCAGGTACTCTGGTTTCCTCCAACACGCCAAAGACATGTTGGTAGGTTTAATGTCTACAGTGTAATCTGGTCCTAGTATATGTATGCTTGTGAGATAGGGTCCTTAGATTGTATATGTATGCTTGTGGGAGAGGGTCCTAAGATTGTATATGTATGCTTGTGAGATAGGGTCCTTAGATTGTATATGTATGCTTGTGAGATAGGGTCCTTAGATTGTATATGTATGCTTGTGAGATAGGGTGCTTAGATTGTATATGTATGCTTGTGAGATAGGGTCCTTAGATTGTATATGTATGCTTGTGAGATAGGGTGCTTAGATTGTATATGTATGCTTGTGAGATAGGGTCCTAAGATTGTATATGTATGCTTGTGGGAGAGGGTCCTAAGCTGGGAGAGGGTGTTCGTATGTATATGTTAGAAT
>BLSH010222724.1:310473-340945 GCA_018402905.1 Glandirana rugosa | reverse complement strand
GAGGGATTTTCTCTCACTTCTTGTTTTGGTTATGGGACAGAAAGTGAAGGGAAATCTCCCCAGTGGGACAGAGATGGCAGAAAAAAAAAACATTATCGGGTTATATTCTTCCCTTACTCTATCCAAAATGAAAAAAAAATGCCTTTAGTTCTACTTCAAGCCTAAAAAATATAAGGCTTTAAAGAGGAAGTAAACCCAGATCGGATTTACTTCCTCAATATAACCCTGTAAAGTAGAAGCATAATGGGCTACTATGCATCGCATAGTAGCCCATTATTTGCCACTTACCTGGAAACGAAGCCTGCGGCATCCAGCGATGTCCCCGTTCCAGGCCGCGTCCATCTTCTACCCCTCTTCCTTCCGGGGGCCGCGACTCTGGCTCTGTGACTGGCCAGAGTCGCGTGACGTCACTCCCGCGCATGCGCGCGGGAGCCGATAGTCACGGCACAGGGTCAGTGGAGAAACTGCACAGAGGCCGTTTCTTCACTGCTCTTGTGCCGACACTGCATATCTTCTGAACCGTGCAGGTTTAGGAGATATGAAGGGCACCTACAGGTAAGCTTTATTATAGGCTTACCTGTAGGTTAAAGTGGTTGTCACAGGTTGACAACCACTTTAATAGCTATATTATGGAAATGAAATGTCCATATTTACTGTATGCTACAAATGCTTCTAATAAAGTAAATGGGAGGGTGATTTTTCTTATTGCCAACATCCCTCACTTTACTGAAAAATATCAAACAGGATCCCCAATGGACTTGTAGACCAGATAAGACAACTGTGTATATTTTAATAAATGGCTGGTATGCCAGATTTATTACAAAAGTTCCAAAAAATATATAGTTATATAACCTACAAAAAATGCTATATTAATGTTATTACATAAACACAACTAAAAAAATGTTTAAAATGGTATATAAAAAAAAATGTTGTAGTATGCCTATAGTGGCTTGAATTTTAATAAAGCTGTCAGGACAAAATCCAACCCTTTTCGGAGAATCTCCTTCTTCAAGGGATAGAGCAGGGGTATGCCGTGTATTCTGGATTAACAGCAACATATACAGTAAATGATAGTTGAGTACAGATGGTTACAGGAATGGGGCTGCCAACACACTGCCTGTCCACCCCAGACCTGGACGAGGATGCGACTGGGTGTCACCATGTGTGAAAAAGAGCAGCCACCTCCTCCAACCTTCATGTCACTATTGTTGATAATCTAGTATGATATAGTATTTCTTTGTATGTTATGTAACTGTATACTTTGTGGATCTTGTATAATACATTTGGCATACCTGCTATGAATTGAAATATACACAATTGTCTTATCTGCCTTAAAAGTCCCGTGGGGATCATGTATATTTTTCAGCTAATGCCTCTATTGACATTATTCAATATTATTTCAATAAACTTCTGTTGGATGTTCATGTGTTTGGGTGCTGTTAAGTGGTCCTTGATTTACCCTGGATTCTCCATGTCCCCTCGAGGAAGCAGACCAAACCCCAGGGAGCTCAGCTGCTATTTCTCAGCACATGTTTCTACCTCTACATTCTCAGGTGGAAGAGATGTACACTTGATTTGGAATTGATGGTCTGATCATTGAAATAATCAGGTCTGTTTAATCTGCTTTGTTATAAATGTGTGTCTGCCGTTCTCCTTTCAGCAAATAGATAGCCTTTGTCATTTCCAGTATAATTATTGGATATGTTTATAGGGACTTTCTATCCACTGCTATGAAAAAGTAGAACAACTAAATATAGCCCAGATAGCTGCTAGAATGTGAGTTCTAAACCTTCTAGATGTGTAATCTGCCTATAAAAACATTGAAGTGATTGGCACGGTTAGCCATGGCTCTAGCTTTACAGGGTTTTGCAAACTATTATATATGGGTTTTTTTTTTCTTTCAAAGAGTGCTTCACATACACAGAATATGGCCTACAAATAAAGAAAATAATGCAATATTCTGTAATATTTTGCATGATTTGTGGAATATGGGTTTCCTTTTTAATTATACTTGCTTGTCTTCGTGTTTTTCAGTTACGCTAAATGATCGGCTACAAGAAGGAAAAGTCACGCTTTTCTGAAACGGATGCAAGATGAGCACAGTGAGTACATATAGTGGCTGTGCTGTGAATAAAGCTACCTGTGCATGAGCTTTCTCATGCTGCTCTTTGTTATAGAATATTTGATACCGAAGTAGTATTGTTCATTCTCTAGTCAAAGTGTAACTGTGCCCATGCTATAGACCAGGGATATGCAATTAGCGGACCTCCAGCTGTTGCAAAACTACAAGTCCCATCATGCCTCTGCCTCTAGGTGTCATGCTTGTGGCTGTCGGAGTCTTGCTATGCCTCATGGGACTTGTAGTTCTGCAACAGCTGGAGGTCCGCTAATTGCATATCCCTGCTATAGACATTCAAATAATTACATATTTTTAATAGACAGTAAAATAGTTTTGAAGCAAGACAATACTAACCTCGGTATTAAAGGCACTATGGTGAAGTTTATCCTCAAACTTTACAGCAGAAGCATTGATGTCTTTCATGCTGTTCTCTTAGCAGTTTAGCTCTCCCTCCCAGCAGCTATGTGACAGCCTTCTAACTGGAATGCAGCCACTCTCAGCCAGGGTGGAAAGTAAATCTAATGGGAGACCTTTAAAGTCTGATGTGGATTTCAATGGAACCCTATGCCAAAATTTAAAAAAAATAAAAATAAAGAACGCCACCCCTTTCCCAAATCCATACCAGACCCAAGCAGTTTCTCTTTTACATTTTGGTGTGGAGTTTCCCTTAAAATTAAATTAAAATGGTATGGATTGGGGGGGGCTCTGTTTTTTATTTTCTCAATTTTTATTGCTGGCAACTCTTGTTTGCATTTAGCTGTCAGCGGGGAACTCCGCTGATAGCTGATGAGTCAGTCATCTGTTGTTAAGGGCACAGCGACTGGCTTGCCGGCCCACTCCTTAACAACCAGCCAGCTAATTACTGATTGTTAACCCCTTCACACCGACTGCACACAAATATGCAGCCCCACTGGACTGGGCTTTGTTTCTGTGGGGCAGCATATTTGCGTATCTCCAGCACAGAGACCGGGGTCTTACGGAGTGCGGAATGATCGGGACCCGGAACTCCCGATTCCGGGTCACCTGATAGCTGTGATAGCCTCCGATTGGCTGTTATAGTGATCAGTCACTATCGGTCATCAAGGTTTTATCTAGGTCAGTGCCAGGGTTAGTGTTTGGATCAAGGTCAGGGTATTAGTATTAGTGTCAGTGTGTTTTAGGTAGGATAAAAAAGCAAAATGGGCACAATTGTTTTTGGGCTGTACTGCGGGTACAAACAACAATGAACATACACATATGTGGTATCGCTGCGATCATCAGGAGCAGGAGAATTTATTTTGGGTTAATCTATGGTGAAAGTTTATGGTAGTAGCAAGAAATATACAGCTACACAAGAAAATGTTTTTTTTTTCACTGTTTTGGAACAGTTTTCCTTTGAGGATAATAAAAAAAAAAACAGGAGATATTCATTACCATTTACTACCAAATGAAAGCCCAATTTTGTCCTGAAAAAAAACCAAGGTATAACCTGGATGCACAAAGTAGTTGTGATGATATGTACGGTTTTACCTAAGGCCTCATTTACACTGCTGCTGGTAAATGGATGTTTTGAGGCATTTGGGTGTTTTTTTCAGCTGCCCCTGAACTTTCCTCTGTTATCTTATCAGTACATTTACACAGGGTCGTTTAAGGTCGTTTCCAGGCAGTTGAGTTTAAAGGCTTTTTTTGGAACGCAAAAAAAGGGTTCAGACGCCAGTTCAGAGGCAATTGAAATGCCGAACAGCTTGTAAACGCTTCTAAACCCACTAAACGCTGTAACGCGCGTCTAGAACCATTTCGTTTACAACCGTTTCCATTCTAAAAAAAAAAATATTTTTTTTTAAAAAACGATCCTAGACGCAAACGTGGCAAAACGGCCGTTTTAGACGCTGGCTTCTAGCTGTCAAAAAAAATCGTTCAGGGGAGGTTGATATAGCATCCCATGTAAATGGAGCCTAGCACATGTCAAAGTTTCAAAATTGGGCTTAGGCATTTCGATTTGTTTTACCCTTAGGTGCGAAGGGGTTAAAGACGCAGACAGGCCCCCGCTAAGAAAAAAATAAAAACCACTGGAAACCGGTGGTTAGCAGCCTTTTGTAGGAGCTGTCAACCTTTTTTTTCTGGTGACAAATCACTCCAAAAAATGCAAAAATAAATATTTTTTTTTTCTGCTCCTAGAAACTGAATCTTGAAAAACGCTTCTAGCCTACAATAGCGTGCATGCATAGGATAACACAATTTGCTTCTAGGGGCAGAAAAAAAAGCGCTCATAAGGAGCTTAAAAAAAAAGCTTGTGTGCATGGAGCCTTATAGTTATTAGAGATAGGAAGTTGTATCCTGGTGAATAACAGAGGGAGGGCCGTCTGACCATTTTTGGAACCTGATCGTGACAGCAGTACACAGGCAGTACCTTGATCCTTTCTTATAAGGCATCATAGAGGAGACGATCAAGACTAATTGCAGAATGAAAAATAGCCGTGTGCTTTATTTAAAGTCCCAAATTTCCCTTCTTTTTTATTTTTTTTTATTCAATAATGACCCGGTTTAAACACCATAAGCGCTCCTTTTTATAGAAGGGTAAATGAGAAGTGACCCAGTTATCGCATGTAAAAACAGATGCATCACGTATAATTGGTTGTTTGTAAGCCACCCTTACATGAGATGAGGTAGGAAAGTAAGAAACTACTAGAAGGCAATTCTAAGAAGCTTCCTTACTGGTGTTGAGTAATCATAGAGTTTTGCAAGTGACCTTAATTGCCTCCCATACTTCATTTTTTTTTTAGTGTGCTCCAATTACCATATACAGTAGTAATTGACTTAAATATTATTAATAAGCACTGTAATCATCCAAGAAAAATGTATGTCACAATCCGCCTGGAAGTGTTTGTTTCCACTGTTGCAGTCAAATGTGAGAAAACCCCGTTATATGATTGTGTTCTCTATTATTTTTTTTTTTTTTTCACTTACCATTTAGGCCTCATACACACGGACGCTTTTTAGCGCCACGTTTTTTCAGCTCTCCATGTCATTCAATGGCCTCATAAAAACGCCGAAGTTTTTGAGCTGTAGATGGCATCAGCGTTAGTAATCTGAAAGTAGAACCCATGGCCAGCGCGTTCCGAGGCTGTAACGTTTTGCCGTTTTTGACGATGAGCCGGAAAAACGCGCCGTAGCAACGTTAACCGGCGTTTTAAGCGCCAACGTTTTCAGGTTAAAAAATAGCAGAGGAATATTTTTTCAAACAAAACGCCTATTGACGCTGACGCTCATTAACGCCAATGCAAAATGCCGTTGAAATCGTGTTTTTGACGCCGATTTTTCCCTGACGTCGGGCCCGATGTTAAGCTTATTTTTTTTTGATACACCCGTGTGTATGAGGCCTTAGATGTTTCCGAAGAGGTCTCATGGCAGTTTGTAAGCATTTCTGAAAAGTCTCTGTCTCCATACAGACTGGAGACTTGGCAAGCTATCCCTCATTAACAGGCAGTGCAGGAGGCCACCTTCTAAACTTTGAATCCTTTGTAAAGTTGGGTACACGGATTGAAATCAATCAGCCGATTCAGCAGGGACTGGCCGAATTCCGATCTGTGTGTAGCCCTTCCAGTTGGACAGAAGCCAATTGTTAGATTGGGTTCTGTTGAACAGTCCTTTTGGGAAAACTTCCTTCAATCAGTGGCTTGCAGTCAATCGGCTGTAGTGCTGATTAGTGTATTCCCACTGCAGAGGAGTCCCTGCTGTCAGAATACAATAGCACAGCAAGGAGGATTCCTCCATCCCACCTCGCTTACAACTGATAATAAAGAGCTGCCAGCACAGTATAGACACAGTTAATTATGTTAACTCCTTGATGCTGGCCGTATGCATATATGCGACCGCTCAGCAGGTGGGCCTTAGCGCCCCCTGCCCACTCCCAGCATGTTAGTGGCAAGCTCCCGATGCATACTTGCGATTGGGAGCTTTGCGATCATGTGACTGCCAATCACAGCAGTCAAAGAGGTTAAACCGTACTCCACAGCCTCCTTGCAAACATTATAAAGTAGGGAGAGCTTGGTAGGATTTTAACCACTTCCCGACCAGCGCTGTAAATAGGTGGCGGTCGGGTTTGAGCGGCTCTACCGGGACATAGCCTGCACCTGCAGGCTATATCCCGGTATCATTTTTTAGAGCTCGGGAGCCGCTCGGTCGTTACCCCAGGGGGCAGGAGGGGACACCCCCCTCCCGCCACCTTCCGCCGCTCTTCTCCAGCCTCCTGTCCCACCGGGAGACTGGAGCGAGGATCCGGCGCGTTCGCCGGCTGGAAGGAGACCTGACAGAAGCCGTAATCGGCTTCGATCGGGTCTCCTTCGGCAAATTCCGGAAGCGACGTCACTTCCAGTTTACTCGGCGGCTAACGGTGGCAATTTAAAAAAAATGACAGTATTCAGAGTCGCCGTTTTTGGCAATCTGAATACTGTGAGGACCCCCTGGCCCTCCAAAAAGAGTACCTGTCACCATATATTACTATCACAAGTGATGTTTACATTCCTTGTGATAGCAATAAAAGAGATAAGATTTGTTTTTTTTTAAAGGAACAGTGCTAAAAATAAATAAATAAATAAAAAAAAAAAAAAAAAAGATTTAAATCGCCACCGTCCCCGCGAGCTCGCGCAGCAAAGAAAACGCATACGTAAGTTGCGCCCACATATGAAAACGGTGTTCAAACCACACATGTGAGGTATCGCCGCGATCGCCAGAGTGTGAGCAATAATTCTAGCAAAAGACCTCCTCTGTAACTCTAACCTGGTAACCGTTAAAAATTTTTGAAAACGTCGCCTATGGAACTTTTTAAATACCGGACTTTGACGCCATTCCGCGAGTGCATGCAATTTTTAACCATGTCATGTATGGTATCTATTTACTCGGCGTAACATCCTCTTTCACAATATGCAAAAAAATTGGGCTAACTTTACTGTTGTCTTATTTTTTAACTCAAAAAACTTGAAAGACCGCTGCGCAAATACCGTGTGACAAAAAGTATTGCAACAATCGCCATTTTATTCTCTAGGGTGTTTGAAAAAAAATATATAATGTTTGGGGGTTCTAAGTAATTTTCTAGCAAAAAAAATGTTTTTAGCTTGTGACCACCAAATGTAATAAAGTGGCCCGGTAGGTAAGTGGTTAAGCAAGTAAAAAGCACTTAAAAAGTTGACCAGCAATTTTTTTTTTTTCTGTGCTATCTTAATGGGAACAGTTGCAAAAGCATAAGCACTCTTGAAGATGTATTAATATAAGTAAAATTATATTTACCTTTTTAAAGTTTTATTGTTGGGTAAAGCCTGTAAGATAATTGCATAATGGGCTAGTATGCAGCGCATACTAGCCCATTATGAAATACTTCCCTTAGAACGAAGCCTTCATTCTTAGAACAAAGCATCATGCTGCCACCGCTGAAGGTCTTCCTTCCGGACTTGCGTCTTCTGGCTGTACCGCAAACACGGGGTAGTCACAGACCACTGCACGGGTATGCTGTCTCTTCAGAGCGCATGCATGGGTGACATCAGGGGCTGCATGCAGTGTGAAAATATCCTAAACAGTGCATGTTTAGGAGATATTCACAGTACCTACAGGTAAGCCTTATCGGTTTACCTGTAGGTATAAGTTTACAAAAAAGGGTTGGGGAAAGAAGGGTAGTAAAAACATGCAGTTAAACTGCATTTTTACTGCGCCCCTCAGCTGCTCCCCCTTCAGCTGCAAAGCAACAGATGTACACATGCAGCACCCATGATACTTTGCTTTGCAGCTGCAACATGAGTTAAACCCCCTGTCATGTTTGGTGGGCAATACCCATTAAAACTGAATGGGGCTACATTGTCAACATATTTCCTCCTCGCTGCTTGTCAAACACTGAAAAGTGATCAGCCACAGATTATTCTTCAGAGGCTTAAAAGAAGCTCTTAGGCTGGGTTCACACCTATGCGCACTGGATACGGCTTACACTGCATCCAATTTGCATGACACTTGAAAACACATTGTTTTCAATAAGTCAGGTTCACATAACACAGAAAACGTGTGCGTTTTCTGTGCAATGCGGTGCAAATTCCCAGCCTATTAAGTTCAATGGGAACGCATCTAGCACGGAGATGTGTTCCGCACTGAACGAGGATATTTTCCCCTGCTCGCTGCCCCTCCCCCTCCCTCCCCCCGCAGCTGCTGTGCTGTGAGAACGGACAGGAGCTGCCGAACGGCGGCTCCGCCCCTTTTCAGCAGCAAACAGGCTGGAATTCGCACCGCAATGGTGTGAATCCAGCCTTGTAGTTGTGAGAGCATTTTTGTTGATTGCTGTAACACTAGAAGCAGAGAATCTGGCTATGCTGCATCCTACATAGGTATTTCAGTAGTGGGATATGTACAGTATCTCACAAAAGTGAGTACACCCCTCACATTTTTGTAAATAATTTTTCTCAATCGTTCATTGACAGACGCAGCCTCTATTCTTAACATGTGGGCTTTATGCAGCTTTCACTAGGAGTGGGCTAGGCAGAACGAAGTTCAGCTCAAAGCAGACACAGCCCCTACCAGGGGGCAGTCCTCACTTAGTATAACCCCTCCAGCCCTGCTCAGCAACTCAGGCAGGACTGCTTCGGGTGGCTACCCTCTGTGCCCGTCCAGAGTGGTGAGTACTCCCACCCCCCCTCTGTCGGAGGGCGGGGGGATAAGGGGGTGCGACGGGTGGTGTCCCCCTTTTTCCCTAGGTATAGGTGTTCTGCCTATCCTCCGGTTTGCCCCTCCACCCCCCCCCCCCCGGTGGTTGTAGCTCTCCCTGCCTGCATGGGTCCCCCTGGGTGTAGCGACCGCCATTTGCCTGTATTTGGTCGCACGACCGCCATTTTCCTGTAGCCGGCCGTGTGTTATGCACGGCCGCCATTTTTTTGTAACGGCCGCCATTTTGCGGTGGCCGGCTGCTGTGTTCGGCCACTGTGTTCGGCCCCTAGTGCCTACGGTGGCCATTTTGGTGTGGTCCGCTGTATACTGGCTTAGATTGCTGGCTGGGTGGGCAGCCCTGCTTCTCCTGGCACAAATACAGGCCGGAAGAACGCTCCTGACACGTGGGGATCACGAGCAGAGGGACAGGCAGCTACAGCAGCACAGCTCCTGTGGCAGTGGGTGAGTCCTCCTGGGAACCTCTGGGGCCCTAAGGCAGCGACTGTAGGGCGGTGTGGGACACACAAATCCGGTGGTGTCATCCGGGGCGCGGGCTATGGCGGCCGAAGCTGGGGCTTCCCAGCCAGGGGTCTCTGGTGGGGACCAGGCAGCGCTGGGACCGGTGGTTCCGCTGCACACTTTGACGGCCCTCCTGGAGGGATACTTCTCCCGGGCAGAACCGATCCGTGACCGCGGGGTGTCGAGTAAATGGCCACCCCCTCCTCTGTCCTCTGGGGAGGACTCGGAGCCGGAGGGGGGCTCCGCGGTGTCGGGGACCCCCCTGAAGCTGTCGGATGGTGAACTCGGGGACCCCTCGGATGAAGAGGAGGAGCCCTCAGGGGCCACCGCGGCTCGAGAACGGGCTCTGGTGAGCTCATTAGTTTCAGCGGTTTGTGAGACGCTGAAGCTGGGCCCGGCTGCGACTCCGGGGGTGCCGTACGCGTTTGGGTCGCATAAGCCGGCCCGGACGCCTAAGACGTTCCCCCTATTTGTCGTACTTTGATCAGTTAGTTTACAAGGAGTGGCGGCGTCCTCAGGGGTCGTTCACCATGCCAAAACGTTTTTCTGTGCATTGTCGCTTTGAGGATACCCTGTTGCAGAAGTGGAAGTCCCCGACGGTGGACCCGTCGGTGGCTCGTCTGAACAAAGAGACAACTATTCTGATGGAGGGCTCTCCATCCTTTGAGGACCCGGCCGACAGGAGTACTGAGGCGGTGTCCAAGGCCATGTTCCTGGTCGCAGGGTCGGCAATGCGGCCGACGTTGGCGTCTGTGCTGGTGGCACAGGCGCTTACGGAATGGGCGACTATTGTGCACCAGGATTTGGTGACTCTCCAGGCCCCTCTGGAACCTGGAATAAGGTCACTGTTGTCCCCCACCTATAACTGGCCACTACAGCAAGGAGCACTGGAAAGGCAGATACAGACAAAAAACGAAGAATTCCAAGCTCAACTTACCGACCAGTCTGTCACCAAACGAATTCACCTGTCTAACAGTAGCGTTTAAAAGGCAGGGGATTGGTTACACACATTTGCAAGTGTATGCGTAAGCTGCAGGCCCCGACAAGGCTCCCTGTGTACTGCAGACCTAACTCTGTATAAGAGGCTTCACAGTGGAAGCACATACAATTTAATGGAAACGCTACTGTTAGACAGGTGAATTCGTGGTGGTGGTCGTCAGGGAGACTTCTTGGCCATCCTGGACATCAAAGACGCATATTTACACGTGCCCATATGCGTGCCCCACCAGCGCTTCCTGCGATTTGCGGTGGGGGATCTCCACTACCAGTTTGTGGCCCTCCCATTCGGTCTGGCCTCAGCCCCATGGGTTTTCACCAAGCTCCTGGCCCCGGTACTGGCTCTGCTGAGGCAGAGGGGCATAGCAGTAGTGGCATATCTCGACGACCTCCTCCTGCGGGCGGAGTTGGCCTCAGCCCTGTCGGACAGCGTGGACATCACCCTTGGTTTCCTGCGGGACTTCGGCTGAGTGATCAATCTTCCGAAGTCGGTGCTGACTCCGTCGCACTGGTTGGAATACTTGGGCTTGGTCCTGGACACGGAGCGGGCGAAGGTGTTTCTCCCTGCCGCCAAGGTCTGGACGCTCCAAGTGGCGGTTCGGACCCTGCTGTCCCAGCAGTGGTCCTCTCTCAGATTTTGCATGCGGGTGTTGGGGCTGATGGTCTCCTCCTTCGAGGCGCTGGCACTGGTCCAAATCATTTGGTGGAGGGGGGATTATGATGTGGGGTTGTTTTTAGGGGTTAGGCTTGGCCCCTTAGTTCCAGTGAAGGGAACTCTTAAGGCATCAGCAAGACATTTTGGGCAATTTCATGCTCCCAACTTTGTGGAAACACTTTGGGAATGGCCCCTTCCTGTTCCAACATGACTGTGCACCAGTGCACAAAGCAACGTCCATACATACATGGATGAGGGAGGTTGGGGTGGAGGAACTTGACTGGCCTGCACAGAGTCCTAACCTCAACCAGATAGAACACCTTTTGGCTGAATTAGAGCAGAGACTGCGAGCCAGGCCTTCTCATCCAATATCAGTGCTTGACCTCACAAATGCACTTCTGGAAGAATGGCCAAACATTCCCATAGACACACTCCTAAATCTTTATGGACAGCCTTCCCAGAAGAGTTGAAGCTGTTATAGCTGCAAAGGGTGGGCCAAATCAAAGTTGAACCCTATTGCCTAAGACTGGGCTGCCATTAAAGTTCATGGGTATGTAAAGGCAGGTGTCCCAATATGTTTGGCTATCTGGCAAGATTTGCAATGGTGGTGGAACCCTCCTCCACATATACTACATTTAGACATCATTTATGTAAGGGCCTGAGCCATGAGTTATGCTTACCAATAGAGTGAGAACAAACAGCATCTCTACATGAAGTGGTGTGTTTGGGATTCAAACCTGGGAACTAAGTCCTGTTAGGCAGCTGTGTTACCTTGTGAGCCAAAGAGCTGATACAGATAGAACCTGGAGGAACTTGACTGGCCTGCACAAAGTCCTGACCTCAACACAACAGAACACTTTTGGGATAAATTAGAGTGGAGACTGCAAGCTAGACCTTCTTGTCCAACATCAGTGCCTGACCTCAGAAATGGACTTCTGAAAGACTGGTCAAACATTCCCATAGACACACCCCTAAATCGTGTGGACAGCCTTCCCAGAAGAGTTGAAGCTGTTATAGCTGCAAAGGGTGGGCCAACTCTATACTGAACCCTGGGCTGCCATTATAGTTCATGTGTGTGTGAAGGCAGATGTCCCGATGCTTAGGCCAATATATTGTATATTACTTGTGACACTGAGCATGGCTATGGACATAGGGCTGGTTCACACCACAGAGGTGGACAAGACAAGTGCTCACTAGCTAAGTGGCAAGCAAATCTGCCTAGCACCCCAGTGGTTGCTGGTTCACATCCCCGATATGCTAATGCTTGTGTTGAAGTTTATATGTTCTCCCTGTGTGGCTTTCTCACCACAATCCAGAGACAGGCTGGCATTTTATTTGTCTCTTGTCCAAAAAGTCTGTAATGTAAGAAAGTTATTTTGGAACTTTAAATTGGAAGCTCATTGCAGCCAGGGACTTGGACATTTCAAATTGTAGGGTTTACACTGCACAGGTACATCTGTTTAGAAAACTGTTGCTTGGATCAGTGTTTCTCAACTCCAGTCCTCAAGGCGCCCCAACAGGTCATGCTTTCAGGATTTCCCTCAGATGAAATGGCTGTGGTAATTACGAAGGCAGTGAAACTGAGCAAATCACCTGTGCAAAATAATGGAAAGCCTGAAAACATGACCTGTTGGGGGGAATTGAGGACAGGGTTAAGAACCACCGACACATAGCCAAAGGTTAACACAGCAAATAGTATTAGGTATTGCAGCTCCTCAGGTGAGATCAGACAGATTGAAAGATACTGGTGGGCGTGTACTTCTATTGGGCGTGTATCGGTATGCTATTTTATATAAAGGTCTTCAGTAGGGGGGGTTGGTTTGGCCTGACACGAGACCACATTTTTTGCTCTGGTTTTTGTGGGATAAGGTATTGTGCATTTTGACCATCAAAAGTGGCTTGATTTGACCATGCTGTTAGATTGGGGTGTGTATTGTTTGTCTTACCATTCATTCTTCTAGGAGAAAATACTGACCAATGTATGTGTGTAGAATGTGGGGGGCAGTAGGTGTTATTGTTTGAATATGTGCCTGTTTTATTATTATGTTAGTGTATAACCACCCACACATTTCATAGAACCACTACTCAACACCCACATCACATATTATGTTGTAATGCTTTGTTAGAATGACTGTTAAATATCTTTCTATCATTTTGCAGGTTTAGCTGCAAAATTATAGAAAGATACTTAACAGTCATTCTAACAAAGCATTACAACATAATATGTGATGTGCGTGTTGTGTAGTAGTTCTATGAAACGTGTAGGCGGTTATACACTGTGAAAGTAAAGCTGTGTCCACTGTAAGGTTTAGTCCAATTTTAGATTGTAAGCTCCTATGAGTAGGGCCCTTAGAACCCAATTGCTAACCATTTTGCTAAATGTAGCACCATATATACTGTAGAATACTTTAATGCCAGTAAATATGTACGTTTGTGTTTCTGTTGACAGAATTAAAGTTAATTGATTTTGCTTGTTTGTTGTTTTTCTCTCATCTTTCTTCTTTTAAATTTGTTTTGGGGGTGGTGGTTTTGGGGAAGTGGATTATCTTCCTTAGGGCCGGTCCACACTGTTGCAGTGTCCGAGATCAGATGTGATTCGCACCGCAGTGCAAATCACATGCGATTTCTGTGCTATGCAAATTCAGCCATACAGATAGTATAGCAGAATTCGCATCGCATCCCGACCAAACTCGCACAGGACTCTCTTTTGTTACCCAGCAGAAATGGATCACATGGGTGTTTACACCCATGCAATCAGATTCCTGTCTAAATTTGCAGTTTGCAGTGTGATCTGCAAACTCATCTGGGGGTGTCATTCGCTTTCTATTGACACTCCCCGCTGTTCGCATATAGCAGTGGGAACTGCCTGTGAGTCGGGTGCGATTTCAGCCATACTATCTGTTTGCTCTGTTCTGTTTGCATTTCCTCCCAGTTTGTGAGAGTAGAAGTCTTAATTGCCTTTTAATTGCAAGGTATTTTCAGGCACTGCTGGAGTAGATTTAGGAGCTCTAAGAAATCTCCCCTGGGTGGTGGTAATATCAGAGATGGGGGTGGTAATATCAGAGATGGGCATGGGCGTCCGCAGGTAGGGGCAAGGGGGGGCAAGTGCCCCCCCCCTGGAATCAGGGATCGCAAGGTGTCTGCGCAAATTGTGAGCAGGTGCTGGAACACTCCATGTACCAGCTCCCGGCACAGGAAGGAAGATTACACTGTGGACGGCAGCCGGCAGGGCTTTCCATCGTCCGGTGTTAAGGCAGCACTGACCTGCAGAGCCTGCAGAAGCCTGTGCCAGGAGCCTGACCTGCCAATGTGAGTTATAGACAATTCTTTTCTGTGGGGGGAAGAGAGCTCTGTGCGGGGGATTGGATATGTATACTGGCATAGCACACTCCTGGAATCTGAACCCTGTACATAGCACATGCCTGGAATCTGCACCCTGTACATAGTACACGCCTGGAATCTGCACCATGTACATAGCACACGCCTGGAATCTGCACCCTGTACATAGAACACGCCTGGAATCTGCACCCTGTACATAGCACACGCCTGGAATCTGCACCCTGTACATAGCACACGCCTGGAATCTACACCCTGTACAAAGCACATGCCTGGAATCTGCACCCTGTACAAAGCACACGCCTGGAATCTACACCCTGTACAAAGCACACGCCTGGAATCTGCACCCTGTACATAGCACATGCCTGGAATAAAGTCTGCCGTTTCCCCCTTTAAAATATATAATTGTGAGTTGCGGCTAAGCCCCTCCCCGTCATGATATTGTCAAAAGGGGCGGAGCATGGGTGACCTTAAAATGATGCCCCCTCCCTGAAAAAAGTTCTGCGGACGCCCATGGAGATGGGGGGTGGTAATATCAGAGATGGGGGGTGGTAATATTAGAGATGGGAGTGGTAATATTAGAGATGGGAGTGGTAATATTAGAGCTTGGGGGGTGGTAATATTAGAGATGGTGGGTGGTAATATTGGGGATGGGGTAGTAATATTAGAGATAGGGGTGGTAATGTTATTTTTATGGCAATGAACTTGCATACAAGCTTTAAATGGAGGAATTTGGAAGTTGCAGGTTCAAATCCAGTTGAGGGCCAGTGTTCCACATATGATCTGGGGGGCATCTTCCCAGGCAAATAAAACTCTGTTCTATGTACATTTCCTCCCAGTTTGTGAGAGTTGAAGTCTTAACTGCCTTTTAAGCCTTGTACACACGGGACGACGATCGTGTTCAACACGTCGTACTCACGACCGTTGCATGCAGAATCGATCGTCTGTGGCCATGCTTTCAACAGTTGAACATACGACGGTCGTTCGTGGGAGTTGTATGTGCAGACTAGAAAACTTGGTCGTATCAACAAGCTCGCATACGACCGTTGTATCGTGTGTAGAGCAGCTGTGTTCAACAAAGTTGTATTGTGCTAAACACGCATGCGCCAAGTCCACTTCAACTAACATGACATTAGATGAAGGAGCCCAAAAGGTGACGCTACTTCCTCATTATGCGCTCGTTCGCGTCATCACGTTCGGCCGGCCGCAAGTTGTATGTACCACCGTCGTGTGCATGTCAGTAGGCTACATACGACCGTCAACGTACGATTCAACACGGTCATACGCACGATCGTCGTCCCGTGTGTACGAGCCATAATTGGGAGGTATTTTCGGGCGCTGCTGGAGTAGATTTTGGAGCTATAGTAAATCAGACCCTTTATGTTTATAGATGAATGCATTTCCTGCTGACGTCAGTTTTCCTCCTCTCCATATGGTATCGGTAAGAAATCATCTGGAGCTTTGTGTCTGGGTTCTATAATAGAAAAATGAGATGGGTGTGGCTAGATGTCTAGTTTTAGGTTATAATCTATAGTACTTTCACAGAAAATCAAGTGTTACTTTTTAGTGGAAGACTTCACTAAAGCCTCTATAGGAAACTGATGTGCTGCATTCTTTTTACCATGTATGCCTATGAGTAAGAAGGCATTTAGAGAAGTCCACTGTAATTAAAACCTTACATCTTGTGTTATTAGTCTGGGTATATTCCCCTGCTGTACAGCACTGCGGAATGTCCTTATATAAGTAAAAAAAAGAGATGAACTCAGCTTGTGTATTATTATACTGCAGTGCAAGTTTGCCTTGCCAGTTGTTGTAATGACTCTTATTTAGCTATTTCTTTATCTGGATGTCTCTTAGGTCCTATACATTTAAATCAAGTCACTTCTCTGCCCTCCTCATGTCGAAATGTCAACAAGACAACGCAGTCCTCGCCATGGCGCCAGGCCTCACTCCACTTATGAAGTCACCTCTGAAATGCTGGGCTTGTCACTGGCTGGTAAGTGTTTTACTAGTTCTGGATGCAATGGAGTATTCATAATGGTAACAAAGTGTGTTTTTCATTTTGTGTGGAGAGGGTGTGGGGGAGGATTTTTCTTTTTCCTGGAGTAGGGCTTTAAAGTGCATGCCTAGGTAAACCATGCACATTTAGGGCTTGTTCCCACCAGAAAGCTTTGCTGGAAACTCATGTGCCGTGCGTGTTTCCCACACCGTGTTCTAAACTTAACGGGAGTGTGATCTGCTGCAGGTGTCAATGTATCAATGTAATCCTAACAACAACCCAAACGCAGATCACAAAGGCAGTGTGTTTGCCTGCACCAGATTGCATGGTGCTGTAGTACCACGATCTGGCTGCAGTGCATTTTTAAAAGTAGTGCAAGCACTACTTTTGGTATGATCCAGTGTGATTTCAGCCCATTAAAAGGAATAGGCTGAAAATCGCATTGTACGTGCTCCATGTTCCTGTGCGATTCTAATGTGAATCGGCACTAACTACATCATTACAAAGCCGGCACATTTTTCCTATTTCATCTCTTTAAAATAGCAAAAGGGGAGCAAAAACTGTTGATCCTTTTAGTAATCCAGTGAACTCTTGGAGCCTGTACACACAGGGGCGACTTGCGCTCCGACTTGTGTCGCCCCAACTCGATTGACATCTAAAATCCCATTGAAGTGAACGAGAGCCGTATTAATGTACACTATTGAAGTCACACCGACTTCAAAAAGGTTCCTGTACGACTTCAAGGCTTCTATCCGACTTGTGCCCATAAATTTCAATGGAAGTCGCCTCCACGTCGGATCCCCATCTATATTTAAGCGACTTTACAGTTAAAAGAAAATAATAATTTTTGAAGGCAAACCCCTCCCTCCCTTTCCTGATTGGCCACAGGCAAAGTCACCTGGCATGGAGTCGCGTTGTAAGTCGTCTGAAGTTGGGTTGAAGTCCCATTGTTGCCTAGCAAAGTCACGCTGAAGTCGGATCGCCCCTGTGTGAATGCAGCCTAAGTACCGGTTCACACTGGGGCGACTTTGCCTGACAAGTCGCACTCAATGCAGTACAATGGAACCGTTCTAATAGGAGTGATTCAAGTCGCCCCGACTTAGAAAAAGGTTCCTGTACTACTTTGGGGGTGACTTCAGAGCGACTATACAGAAGTCGTTTGCAAGGCACGCTGAAGTCATGCTGTACGGGGACTTTGAAGCAGCCCCATTGCGAAACGGCCTTTGCAGTAGATAGAATATGCAGTTGTAGTTGTGTATATACAGCCTGTGTTGTTTTCTGGTAATTGGTTGTTTTGTTTTTTTTTGTTCTTACGCTGCCACCCTCTGACCATTATTTTGCATTACATGTTATTACCCATACATTCTTTACCCTTCTTGTGAGGTCATTTCCTTTTCAATTTCCAGTGCGTGGGCTTCTGTAATACTTACTTCCTACTACAAGATAGACAATGGGGCTAGGAAAGCCTATACTCCTTTTTGATCACCTAACACACTTCTTTATCAAAACGACAGCATCTTATTTTATTGTCACAGTGTTCTGCGTGCAGCAAAGAGACAATTGTGGATTTCAAGTGTTTATTGTGTTAAACTATCTGCTGAAGACTATCTCTGCTATAGTCAGGCCAGTCATGGAGGTCTCAGGAAGGGATGGTCACTATCACAGTTAGAGGAAGAATACCTTGCTTCCTCTGCCGCAATGAAATTCCAAGCAGTGTTGTCAGTCCTGCACAGTTCTGTCCTGTTGGACTTACCACCTCTTTATGTTATGAAACACAAAAGCATAGGAGAATTCAGGCAGTACAGACAACATTCCTTGGAATTTCAAAACAGCAGAGACAATGTTGTCAGCTCGCTGCAGGACGTTTGTAAGATTTCTGGCAGGATCAAGAAGTGTTTTTTGTACTTGGGGGGGAAATGTGAATGTATTGCAGACGTTTAGGCTGCATTGACATCCATGCGTCATGTCTTTTTCGGGCATAGGGCAGTCCATTCACTTGAATGGGCTGTTCTACATGCAACAAACATGCTAAAGTAACTCCTGCACCTGTTTGGCAGTGAGGCTCACGCATTTGGCATCCCAAGAGACGGGCAATTGTTACACGCTTTTGGGGTGCCATTAACAAATAATGGCACTGCAAAAGCCGTACATGTTTTTTTGCACATTTCTGGGAATGTGTGCAGAGTATTTTAATTTATCACTGTCTCAGGTGTTCAAAAATTGAAAGAAATGTGCTTTGACTATGCAAATATATATATATACACTAACAATTTTTTTTTTGTCATCCCGAATAATACTAAGACATCAGAATGTTTTTCATGGCAGACTGAACTGGGCTGGAGATCTGAAGAGAAAGATGTATAGAATTACTTTGATGACCTTTTTGTAAATGACACTGTGTGACCATATCATTGGTTGAATCTCTTCAGCGTTGTGTGTAAACCTTGTTGCGAGCAATCATTTGTATAATGTCCTGATGAAATCAGGAAGCATTTACAGTATGTTGTAAATGTATAAGGGCTTCTTAGTCAATATGTTGTGTCTATCTTAAGAAGCAGTACAGAAGTACACTGTTCAAAAAAAATAAAGGAACGCTTTTTAATCGGAGTATGGCATCAAGTCAGTTAAACTCCTGGGATAATGATCTGGTCAGTTAAGTAGCAGAGGGGGTTCTTAATCAGTTTCAACTGCTTTGGTGTTAATGAAATTAACAACGGGTACACTAGATGGGCAACAATGAGACTACCTCCAAAACAGGAATGGTTTTACAGGTGGAGGCCACTGACATTTTTTCCCTACTCATCTTATCTGACTAGTTTCGCATTTGGCTAGGGTCAGTGTCACTACTGGTAGCATAAGGAGATACCTGGACCCTATAGAGGTTGCACAGGCAGTCCAACGCCTCCAGGAAGGCACATCAATATGTGCCATTGCCAGAAGGTTTGCTGTGTCTCCCAACAGTTTCAAGAGCATGGAGGAGATTCCAGGACACAGGCAGTTACTCTAGGAGAGCTGGGCAGGGCCATAGAAGGTCCTTAACCAATCAGCAGGCCCAGTGTCTACTCCTTTGTGCAAGGAGGAACAGGATGAGCACTGCCAGAGCCCTACAAAATGACCTCCAGCAGGCCACTGGTGTGAATGTGTCTGACCAAACAATCAGAAACAGACTTCATGAGGGTGGCCTGAGGGTCCGACATCCTCTAGTGAGCCTTGTGCTCACTGCCCGGCACCGTGGAGCTCAATTGGCATTTGCCATTGAACACCAGACTTTGCCGGTCATCCACTGGTGCCCTGTGCTTTTCACAGATAAAAGCAGGTTCACTCTGAGCACATGTGACAGATGTAAAAAAAGTCTGGAGGAGCCGTGAAGAACGTTCTGCTGCCTGTAACTTCATTCAGTATGACTGGTTTGGTGGTGGGTCAGTGATGGTCTGGGAGGCATATCCATGTAGGAAGGCACAGACCTCTACAGGCTAGACAATGGCACCCTGACTGCCATTAGGTAGTGGGATGACATCCTTGGACCCATTGTCAGACCCTACGCTGGTGCAGTGGGTCCTGGGTTCCTCCTGGGGCACGACAATACCTGACCTCATGTGGCCAGAGTATACAGCCAGTTCCCGGAGAATGAAGGAATTGATACCATTAAATGCCCCCCACGCTCGCCTGACCTAAATTCAATAGAACACCTCTGGGACATGTTTCGGTTCATCTGACGCCACCAGGTTTGCATCTCGGTCAGGAGCTCAGTGATTCCCTGGTCCATATCTGGGAGGAAATACCCCAGGACACCATCCGTTGTCTCATTAGGAGCATGCCCGACATGGTCAGGCATGCATACAAGCATGTGGGGGCCATACAAATTACTGAGTACCATTTTGAGTTGCTGCAATGAAATTTCAGTAAAATGGACTAGCTTGTGCATCATTTTTTCACTTTGATTTTCGGGGTGTCTGAAAGCAGCTCTCTGTAGGTTGATAATTTTCATTTCCATCAAAAGATGTGGCATTTTTTCATTCCTAACATATTACCCAGTCAATATCAGTATAGATGTCCAGCATGATATTTTTCCCCATTGAGATCTGATGTGCTTTCAAAGTGTTCCTTTAAATTTTTTGAGCAGTGTATATCCACAGTGATTTTTATACAGCCTGACCATCTATTATACACATACTGCAATTATCTTAAACCTTTAGCTTTATGCACTTTATGAACAGGCGCTACCAGGGGGCCACAATCTCTATGCGATCTTCTCCAGGTTTACCAATAACGCCTCATACACAGGGACGTTTTTACAGCCATGTTTTTGAGCTATTTTTACAACTTAAAAATGCCTCTCCATGTTATTCAATGGCCTCATACACACACACAGACATTTTTGAGCTGTAAGTGGCATGGGCGTTTTTAAGCTCCAAAAAAACCCCAGGACCAGTGCGTTCTGAGGCTCCAGCGCTAGAGCTGTAAAAACGCAGATGCCGGTAAAAGCTCAAAAACGTGGCTTAACATTTTATACTCAGCGTTAAGCGTCGTCAGACGTTTCTCCATCTCTATTCCAAATCAATGGTTCCCTATGAGAGCCCATTGATTTGAATAGAAGTCGCGCTAGAAGTCGGATCATGATGATCCAACTTGCGGTGCGACTTGTGTGCTGAGGATCTTGAAGGGGAACCCTCCGCAAATATGTAAAACCTCATCTTATGTGAATGAGTATGGGGTAAATTGTACCCCTACCCATTCACCCTAAAAAAAAAAAAGTGTTAAAAAAAACACACTACACAGGTTTTTAAAGTATTGCTCCAGCTCTTCTCCCTCTCCGGTTCTTCTCTCTGTGCTGTCTTCTCTACTCCTCCTTCTGCCAGGTCTTCTGTCTTCTCGCTCTTTTGCCGGGTCTTCTCCCTCTGTTCTTCTTCCAATGTTGACTCGACTCGATCTCCTGCACTAATGCTGGCTCCGCGCTGTGCATTGACTTATATTGGCATGGGGCGGGGCCTCCCACTGATGTCACCCAGACAGAATACCTGGCAAAAGAGCGAGACGATAGAAGACCCGGCAGAAGAGGTAGAAGAGATGACAGCGTAGAGAGGAGAATAACCAGAGAGGGTGAAGAATTTTTTTAGCGTGGCTAAACGCGTATTGACGCCAATGCAAAGAGCTGATAAAATTGCGTTATTTTTTTTTTTTTTCAAAATTGTATGTTTATTAAGTTTCAAAAGCATATCAGAAATTAGAGGTTACAGTAGTCAATCATAAAAGAGTATGGAATCAAATAGACCTCTACATAGGGTAAACACAATCAAAGCTTTAAGGATAAGAGAACCTTATGATAAGTATATATGTACAGGCCAAGATTTGTAGCTAACCAAGTACAAGGAAATCATTTCAGGATTGTAACATTGCATGAGTAAAAATTATAGCATGGGAGTATCCACTATGGAAGGTTGAGATTAGGGAGGAGGGGGGCTGTATCAGTCATTCCATACAATATTCTTATACATCAACCGAGGGGGGGGGGGGGGGGGTAGGACGTATGAAGATTGATCCCAAGGATCCCATATTTTCCCAAACTGGGATGTGGTATGGTTACACATTGCAGTAAGTGTGATTCCATTTGGCGTATGTCAGATATTGTTCAGAGAAGTAGGGATAAAGTAGGAGGTTGGTCTGATAGGCAGCAGAGCGGAATCACCCTCCTTGCTGCTAGTATGATAAAGGAAATAAGTTGTTGCACAAATTTTTTTGAGTCTGGGGAAAGAAAACCCAATCAGGTAGTGGATTGGATCTAATGGTATAGGTAGGTCTAGGAGGTTTTGAAGGAGGGTCATTCCTTCAGTCCAAAAAGGTTGTATAAAGGGGCATCGCCAGAAAATGTGAAAGAGCGTTCCAGACGAGGTCCCACATTGCCAGCATAAGGAAGGAAGAGAAGGGTCATGGCGATGAAGGACCTCTGGGGTCCTGTACCAAAACATCAGTATCTTTAGTCCACTTGCGCATGTAGAGATGATAATTAGGGTCAAGCGGGTCAGTTTCATGGAGGAGCTTATGTATAGAGGAGATTAAGTGAAGCTGGTATGGACCCTAAGCACAGATGTATTTGAATGTGGTGGGTTTCTCTAAGATACACATAGGGGAAAGGGTGTCGAATTTGGAGATATGAATAGAGTAATTGTTTAGGGATATCGTATTTGGATTGAATGTCTCCAAAAGGAAGTAATTTGTGGGTGACAGGGTTCACAAAGTGGCGAAGCTGGAATAGCTTGGCCTGGGCCCAGGGTGCCACCTGCCCATGTGAGGTGCTGTCCGCGATGAGGGGATAATACAGAACGTTAGTGAGGGGAGGGCAAGTTGAGGAAAGAGAGTGTTTCTTGTAAGTATCGTTCCAGATTTGCAAGGTGATTAGCATAAGTCTCAGGCTTTTCCTCTTTAGACGTTGTTGTGAATGGCTGGGGACCACACCAGGGAGCAGGGGTGTATGGGGTGTATTGCGCCTCTCTCTATCTCTGACCATCTGTTAGCAGGATATTGGCATGACCAGGATACAATGGTGCGTAAGTGAGCTGCATGGTAATATTTTATTATATCTGGTGCTCCCAGACCACCCCCGCGTACAGGGGGGAGAAGACCACTGTAATAGCAATTCGGTGAGATTTATTGTGCCAAATAAAGTTGAGGAACCATTTTTTAAGGGTTTTAAGTTGGGGTCTGGGCATCGGAATGGGTAACGTCTCGAAAAAGTATAAGAGTTTAGGGAGAATGGACATTTACCTTTCCCAACAATAATATAGGGTAGGCATCCCACTGGCGAAGCATGGTGTGAATTTCTCCGAAAAGTGGAAGGTAGTTGGCTTCATATAGGGTGGGATAGGAAGGTGTCAGATTGACCCCCAAGTATCGTAGCGATTGAGAGCACCATTTATAGGGGTATGCTTGGCGAAGGGTGGATAAAAGGTTGGGTGGGAGAAGCACAGGCAATGCTTCGGTCTTAGAAGTATTGACTTTGTAGCCTGGAAGGGAGCCATATAATTCTAGCAAAGCATGTAAATTCAGGAGGGATACCAGAGGATCCGTTAATATGAGGAGGATGTCATCAGCGAAGAGGGAGAGTTTATACTCCCTCTGTCGCATCTGAACCCCCCTGATGTCCGGGTGCGAGTGTACAGCCACAACTAGGGGCTCTAGGCATAAAATAAAAAGAAGGGGTGAAAGAGGGCATCCCTGCCTGGTACCGTTGGACATTGGAAACGTTCCAGATTGAAAAGCGGATAGCTGGACTTGGGCTGTGGGGTGGGAGTATAGTGCTTTTAGCGCTGACACAAAGGGGCCCTGAAAATCAAAGCGGGCAAGAGTGGCTAACATATATGGCCATGATAGCCTATCAAAGGCCTTCTGCGCATCTAAACTCAGCATAAGTCCTGGTTTGTGATATTTATTCAAAAGATCAATGAGGTATATGGTCCTTCTTGTGTTATTGCCCGCCTGTCTCGCTGGGATGAAGCCCACCTGATTCTGGTCAATCAGTCCAGGGATCAGCTGGGTTAGATGGTTGGCTAGGATTTTGGTGAAGATCTTGTAATCAGTGTTTAACCACTTCAGCCCCGGAAGGATTTCCCAGGTTAGGACCAGAGCACTTTTTGTGCTTCGGCACTGCGTCGCTTTAACTGATAATTGCACGGTCGTGCGACGTTGTACCCAAACAAAATTTTTGTCCTTTTTTCCCCCACAAATAGAGCTTTCTTTTGGTGGTATTTGATCACCGCTACGTCATTTCTGATCTCAGCTATAAACAAAGAAAGAGCGACAATTTTTCAAAAAAAAAAAAAAAACAATATTTCTTACTTTTTGCTAAAATTCAAATCCATAAAAAATATATAAAAAAACTTTTTTTTTTTCATCGTTTTGGCCGATTTATATTCTTCCTCATATTTTTGGTAAAAAAAAATCGCAATCGGCGTTTATTGATGGGTTTGCGCAAATGTTGCCGCATTTACGGATGATGAGAATTCATTTCTGGGGTTTTTATTTTTTACTAGTAATGGCGGCAATCTGCGATTTTTAGCGGTACTGCGATATTGGGGAGGACATGTCAGTCATTTTTGACACTTTTTTGGGACCAATGACATTTATACAGTGATCGGAAATTTAAATGTCCACTGATTACTGTATAAATGTCATTGGCAGTGAAGGGGTTAACCTACAGGGGGCGATCTAGGGGGTTAACTGTGTTCCCTAGGTACAAAGAAGAAATGTGGGAATACCCCACACACATGGACGTTTAACGGCACACCACGAGATAACCAAAAAAGTTCATAAAAAAATATATTTTATTACAATATCCATAAATTGTTACTATTATAAAATCAATATGTCTATGTTTAGATCTGAATATTCTCCAGATCTGTAGTTATAAGCATATACCCAACAACTGTAATACCAGCTACCAGCACAACCATGATGTGTATGCAATAAAGTTGCAATAGGTTGACACGTTTCGCCTCGTTGAGCCTTATGGTAGTATGATATAGCTGCTGACCATTCCTCTCCGTGTTCTATTTTGAACTTTTTAGAAAAATAAGGACTATACCCTCAGTTTACCTAGCTATGACCTGGAGACCCGGGGTGTGAGGATCCCCTATGTCCGCCCCCATGAATGCTTTCTCTGGTTGCATCGAGTCATATCTATCCCGGCAACCTACACCCATGCTGTGATAAGGTCCTGAAGAAGCTCGAGGTGAAATGCGTCGACCTATTGCAACTTTAATGACGCAGAGGCGATCAAATACCACCAAAAGAAAGCTCTATTTGTGGGAAAAAAAGGACGCAAATTTTGTTTGGGTGCAATGTCGCACGGCCGCGCAATTGTCAGTTAAAGCGACGCAGCGCCAAATCGCAAAAAGTGCTCTGGTCCTAAAGCTGGAAAACCTTCCGGTTGGTAAGTGGTTAAACTCCTTCAGAGCTAACCAGCGTTTCCTGATTGAGTTTAAGCCCTTTACATTTATTGAGACGAGTCTCAGACCCATGTTTGCAAAAAGAAGGGAGGCATGCGTATATTCAGTGTATTGGAACCGTCCCCAGGTGGGCCCGGGGGACAGCTCCAATAAACTCCATAGTGGAAAAAGCGTACAAAGTCTGTGAACACTGAGAAAATTCCCAAAAGCAAAAAAGTCAGTAGAAAAAGAAAACAAAAGGAGCAATAATCTTCCTTACAAGAGATGTTGTAAAATCGCGTTTTTATTGCGTTTTTTTTCCTGGCGTCAATACTAGCTTTACAGTTCGTTTTTCATAACGCCGGTGTATGAGGCCTAACTATGTAACATAAATGCTTGCGTACGACAATTCATTCTATTTATATTCAATCAGGTTGACTCTTGCACTAAACAGTTGTTTGTAAACCTAAAGAAGATTATGCAGTCAGATTGTAACATTGCGTGGGGATCTTACTTTCAAGATGAACAGATTTCTGAAAATAGGAAGTCTCTGTGGATAGTTAATAAAAATTGCTTACAGTAATATGGACTTGAAGTAGCTTGGTAAAGTGGATAATCAATCACCTATGTTGCTCTATTTTACAAAAAGGAGGAATAGCAAAAGAAATTTTGACTATGGCACCATAGTTGGTTAAAACAATTCATATATTTTACCTGATATATAAATATGAAAATGATGTGGACAACATCTTGGTAACTTGGGTAACTAATTGCATAACACAGAGAGTGAAAATACTGTACCAGCTGAAATCCACTAAGACTTATGTCAACTAACTATATGAATATAAGCAAACACATTGCTTGCTCATGCTTGCCATTTTCACTGTGTTTTCCTTAAGAATTTTGTATTTATGTCAGTATAAGCACCTGTCATTCTTAAAAGTGCTTCCCGGCTCCTTGTCTTGAATAACTGGATTGGCTGAGCCCTAGATTCTACATTATCTTGTCAGCCCTAGCTCTTATTTTGTAGCTGAATGTGTTTGAGTAAGGGCTAGTTTACACTTAGTTCAAAACAAGGCTTCGGACAGGCTTTGTTAAAGCTCTCTGAAGGCCAGTCAAAGCTCCTGTCAATAAATAAAATGGTTAGCATACAGTCCTGTTTACACCTTGTGTTTGCTTTGCTTCGACTTCACTCCAAAAATTATACCCCGTGTCAGGGCTTGACAAATTTGCCTTGAATCTAGGAGTCGGCTAAAAAAGTTAGGAGCCAGTTTTTTATAGCGTAGTGTGGGGTTGTCAGCGCCAGGGGTAAGACAAGTAATTTGCGCCCCTAACCCTAACTTACTCACAGCAGAACAGCCAGTCAATAACTCCAACGTAACACCGGGTTATAGGTTGGCCAGAAAGAGGGACACTAAAAACCTATTATGGGGGAAACTCCTCATTATGCCTAATGCATCAGGACTGCGGCATGTAAAACGCCCTCATCTGCTGCCTAATGGAGCTTAAGAGTGGCAAAAACATGTCTCTACTGCACATTTTTACCACCCAACTTGCACATCTAAACAAAGCCTTAGTGACATTGTAAATAAAATACAAAAGAAAAGGTGAAAAGTATTCCAGCGCTGCTGATCTTCTGCTGCCTCTTTGCAGCCACTTCCTGCCTACATGTGTGTCCCCCACAGTGACTTTTCATTGCTCTGGTGGGTTTCCGGTCACCATGAAATACTGGAGCCCAGCTGCACATAGAGTGGTAATTGTTGATGGTACACAGGGCTTTATCACAATTTTGTTGCTTAGAATAAAGGTCACGTTTCTCGCGGTGTGACATCATCTTTCATATTATACAAAAAAATAATGGGCTAACTTTACTGTTTAGTTTTTTTTTTATTCATTAAAAGTGTATTTTTTCCCAAAAAATTGCGCTTGAAAGACCGCTGCGCAAATACCATGTGACATAAAATATTGCAGCAACCGCCATTTTATTCTCTAGGGTCTCTGCTAAGAAATAATATATAATGTTTGGGGGTTCCAAGTCATTTTCTAGCAGAAAACACTGGATATTTAATTGTAAGCCACTAATGTGAGAGAGGGTTTAGTCTTTAAATGGTTAAACTTTCCTGATAGCCCGGAGATCATTGCTTTGAAAGAAGAAGATACATTGTTTGTTACTTTTCTTCATTCTAAGTAGAAACAAATATCCCGGGCAGCCGGCCAAGTTTAACAGCTGTTAGATGAAGCAGAGAACTCTCGGCTCTCGCTGAATCTGACACGCTGTTTTAACATAGGGAGAGCAGGAACGGCAGTCACTCACCAGGACGCGATTTCTGGTCACCATGGCGACCTGGCGCCCGGGGTTTGTCGAGGCCTGCCCCGTGTAGCTTCAGTGGTACTTCAAAGCATCTTCAAAGCCTCCATAGAAGTCTATGACAAAGCTCTCTTGAAGCACCTGCGGCTTTTGAGTGGTTTTGTAAATAATTCTCTTTATTAATTTTCTTCAAAACTTACAATCAATACAACATAACAAAACATTGTATACAAGACAACAATCAACCAATACATCACAAACCCACACAAAAAACCCAAACCCCTAGTTCCCCTTCTACCCTCCATCCCCCCCACCTCTCCCCCCTGTTTTCTTCCTTGCATATAACTCATATTACTTTTTAACGTTAACTCAGGAAGGGGTGAGGAGAAAGAAGAAGAAAAAAAAAAAAAACCCCTCACAATAGGCCTTCATATTCCACCAACCTTTTCCAGATCTCAAAGTCAAAATGGACCTAATTATTTAATCTACTGCCGTCAAGGGTGAGGCTAACCACCTACTCCAGACTCTGTCAAACTTTTGGGGCGTTCCTCTGTTCCGGTACGCTGCTTTATAATAAGGAAGAGCTTTATCTACTGAGCTTTTCCATGAATCTATCGTAGGAGCCAGGGAACTCTTCCACACCAAGACAATCCGCTTCCTGGCATGGAAGAGTAATAGCCCAATCAACGTTCTCATTGCCTGAGTGGGGACTAGTTTGTCCACCAACCCCAGCAGATAATGCTTTGGTCCAGGACTTAATGATACTGAGGTTATATTTTCAATAAACGCAAGGACTTCCCCCCAAAATGTTTTTATTATTGGACAATCCCAAAAAATATGCACCAGATCTCCTCCCTGTTTTGCACACCTCCAACAGGAGGAGTCTCCTTTCCCAAGAATTCGAGTTATCCTGCTTGGTGTCAGATAACCCCAATGCACAATCTTATATTGGATAAGGTAGTCTCGAGTTGAGACCAGGTTGGTAAAGGGCTTCCTCCATACATCTCCCCAGCTCTTTTGAGCGGTTTTAATTCATCTTTGGCTTTGCTTTGGAGAAATTGCAGGCATGAGATATCCACACACTGCATGTCCGTTTTCATCCGATCCACTGGGCCAACGTATTGCCCATACGGCTGTTTTGACCGGATCTTGTCAGATCGGATGGCAGACGGGTGTTAGCGGACACATCTCCACTGACATCCGCCTGTCCATAGAAGTAAATGGGTGGCCCGCTCAGATCCACCTGAAAAATGGACATGCAGACCCAAGCAGCCTGATCATGTGAAAGGGACCTTTCTGTGATACCCCTAACTAAAATCTAGTGGAACCAATTGCCTTCGGAAGTCACCTAATGAATAAATAGAGTCCATCTGTGTGTAATTGAATCTCAGTATAAATACAGCTGTTCTGTGAAGCCCTCAGAGGGTTGTTAGAGAATCTTAGGGAACAAACAGCATCATGAAGGCCAATGAACACACCAGACAGGTCAGGGATAAAGTTGTGGAGAAGTTAAAAGCAGGGCTAGGTTATGAAATAATTTCCCAAGCTTTGAATATCTTACGGAGCACTGTTCAATCCATCATCCAAAAATGGGACGAGTATGGCACAACTGCAAACCTACCAAGACATGGCCATCCACCTAAACTGACAGGCCAGGCAAGGAGAGCATTAATCAGAGAAGCAGCCAAGAGGTCCATGGGAACTCTGGAGGAGCTGCAAAGATCCACAGCTCAGGAGGGAGAATCTCTTCACAGGACAACTATTAGTCATGCACTCCACAAATCTGCCCTTTATGGAAGAGTGGCAAGACGAAAGCCATTGTTGAAAGAAAGCCATAAGAAGTCCCATTTGCAATTTGCGAGAAGCCATGTGGGGGGGCACAGCAAACGTGGAAGAAGGTTCTCTGGTCAGATGAGACCAAAATTGAACTTTTTGCCCTGAAGCAAAACGCTATGTGTGGCGGTAAACTAACACTGCACATCACCCTGAACACATCACCCCCACCATGAAACATGGTGGCAGCATCGTGATATGGGGATGCTTTTCTTCAGCAGGGACAGGGAATCTGGTCAGAGTTAATGGCAAGATGGATGGAGCCAAATACAGGGCAATCTTAGGAGAAAACCTGTTAGGATCTGCAAAAGTCTTGAAACTGGGGCGGAGGTTCACCTTCCAGCAGGACAACAACCCTAAACATACAGCCAGAGCTACAATGGAATGGTTTAGATCAAAGCATATTCGTGTGTTAGAATCGCGCAGTCCAAGTCCACACTTAAATCCAATTGAGAATCTGAGGCAAGACTTGAATTTGCTGTTCACAGACGCTCTCCATCCAATCTGACAGAGCTTGAGCTATTTTGCAAAGAAGAATGGACAAAAATTTCACTCTCTAGATGTGCAATGCTGGTAGAGCTATACCCAAAAGGACTTACAACTATAATTGCAGGGAAAGGTGGTTCTACTAAGTATTGACTCAGGGGGGCTGAATACAAATGCATCTTTTCAGATATTTATTTGTAAAAAAAAAATCACATAAAATCCCAGTAAAATACATTTGTGTTTTTGGTTTTAACATGACAAAATGTGGAAAATTTCAAGTGGTTTGAATACTTTTTCAAGGCACTGTATACCAATTTTGGTTTTTGTGTTTACATAAAATGACCCTAAAATACACTAAAAAAAAAATGTTTATTTATAGACTTTTCTACGTAAACATAAGTCGGGGGGACTCAGTTATGAATCATCTTGGTGGAAAGGGACGTTAATATCAACATTCAGGAAAACCCATATCGAGATGGTCGTAACGTGTAGATCTCTCACTTTAAAAACAGGTAAGAAGAAACGTTTTATCGAGTTCGAGACAGTCTAACCTACCTCTCGCAGACACTTGTCGTTTAAGTTCAGAACGGAGTCTAAGAGTTAACCTAAATTCACACCTGAACCTGACGCGGACAGAGAA
>BLSH010222724.1:296735-310119 GCA_018402905.1 Glandirana rugosa | reverse complement strand
CTGCAACTGCCATGATGCTGCACATGTGATCCATTATGTCACCACCCATTGGATGGTTTGATAGTTTGGTTAAGAGCACAACCAAGGAGACAGCTAGCATTTCCGGCATGCCGGGAATATTAACTCTTCTTTGACACTATCAAATCGATGGGTAGACAACTGCTTTAAAGCAATTCACTGCAGAAAAGAAAAACAAAAAGGAAGTCATTGTTTCTCCACAGCTATTTCCATGTGTGCATAGGTAACTTTGTTCAGTGCAAAGAAATAGTACAGACTGCAATCACAAGTATAACAACTGACAATTCATTGCACATACAATACTTAAGATATTAAATGCCATGAACAGGAGTCTGTCTCCACAAGGGAGCTGACTAGCTAACCGGGATGTGGTTAGAGCAAATGGGGAGTGGTGTGACCCATGGAAAAGACATTGAGAGCTCAGCGTGCTCGCTCGTTCTTCAAAGATGAGAAGGGCTGAGGCATAGAGCCTAAGGAGCTGCCTATCTTCTCCAGAGATTCTGATGGAGGCGATGGGTTTCACTGCTGAGGGCTCCCGTGTGGTGGCCCTCTGGCTCAATCCAGCATTCAACTACCTAGGACAGGATTGGGTACGGAGGAAGAGTTTCTTAAAGCAATGAGATGCTGGGATCACAGATCAGTAGGGAATACAGTACAAACTGGCAGGGGTGTATGGAATCACACATATAGTGGGAGCTGGTAGGTATTCACAGGATCACTAGAAGCAACCTGGAATGCACAGGGGCACGGTTCAGAAAGCTAGCTAGGAGTTTACAGGGGAACACTGAAGTAGGGGGCAGACTGGGAGTACACCGATGGTGGTAACACATTGCCGGCTTGAAAGCACAGGAAATCACACAGGTGCAAGTTGCTGGCTGAAATACACAAGAGACTCCTAGGTGAAGGGAGACTAAATGCTGGCTGAGGTACACTTGAGTGCTCAATAGATAACATAGGTGCTGGGATTCAGGCTGCAGGCTGGAATACACAGGGTGTAACAGGGCAGAATAGTGGCAAAGAGGAACACGGAAAAACTGGGAATCCTAAGAGGCAGAGGGAGGGGGGTCCAGCTAGCTATTTAAGACAGAGCTTACTCTGTGATTGGCTGCAGCGCCAACAGAAGCAGGAAGCTGGCGGAGATGCACAGAGGGCGGTGAGTGTGACGCATTGGGGGAGATGTACATAAACTAGTTACTATGCACAGCTGCACCAGATTTTGTGTGCACTAATCAGCTGCTAACTTCAGCTTGTTCAATTTAAGCTTTGACAATGAAAGCTGGAAGATGATTGGTTACTATAAACAGCTGCACCAGATTCTGTGTGCACCAGTTTTAGTAAATCTCCCCCACTGTGTATATGTTGACTATCTGTGACTTCATATTGTATCTTTCAGCATGAGTTTTAGAAAAGTTGCTTGTCATGTTAAAACACATGTCGTGTTTTTATATTTATTGTGTCTCTTTAGGGAATAGACTGAATCCCTAATGCCTCATACACACGGTGCAACGGTCGTACGACCGCACGTTCAACTTTTGCCCAAAATCGGCTGTTGTATTTAGAGTACTGACATGAGTCAAGTAATCGTTCAACAAAGCTTCAACAAAGCAGAACGTAGTGACATGTTACGTGCATCTAAAGAGGACGTTCAGGTGAATGTGATTTGTGAATTTGGAACACAGGTTTACACGACCGAACACTTCTGGGTGTTCCTGACTTCTGAGCATGTGTGGTTTGTACATACATCTTTTGTTGGGCCAACTACTGTACACGCAATTCAACAGTTGTACAATGGCTTGTTGGCCAACAAAAGTTTTCTAGTTTGCTCAGCCAACTTCTGTTGTATGACTGTTGAACGTCGGCTGTTGTAATCGCGCGTACTAACGGTCGGATTATCATACAACAAGCTGTTGTAAGACCATTGTTGTATGGGCCATTAGTGCCTGAGTTGGCCAGAATGCAAAACCTGCTTGAAGCAGGTCAGGAGAGCAAGTGCGGTTCAAATGCAACAGATTTGAAAATGTCATTGACCCAAGCCCAAAGCCAGACCCACTGTACTTGTTTTTTCTAGAGTTCTATTATGTAGGGGTCTGTCTGTCTGTAATAGCATAGGTCTGCCTCAGGCCGTTTCACACGTGTGCGATTTGTCCTGCAACTTGGGACTGCAAAGTTGCATTACAAGTCGTACCCCATGATTCCCAGTGAGTACCATTCATATCTGTGCAACTTCAAAGTAGTCCCTGCACTACTTTGGTCCAACTTTGATGCGATTTGAGGTCCATAGACCTCAAGATTACACAGGCATTGCTTAACCACTTCAGATCCGCAGGCCGTCAAGTGACGTTCTGGAATTTCAGTGGTTATATCTTAATGATGCCGGCACCTGCAGGCATCATTGAGATATCGTTTTTCTCTGCAGGTGATTCCCGTCACCGTAAGAATGATCAGATCGTTCTTACAGCCCCCCCCTCCCGTCGCCCTCCGGTTCTTCTCTCGACTCACCTGAGCGATCGGTGAACGGGAGAACGAATCGCCTGCCGCCGGAAGGAAGTACAAGAGATTTCCGAGGGACAGATGGTCCCCGATCATCTCTATGGCTATCGGAGGCCCGGGCACACGTCATGACGTCACGTCCGGGTCTCCGGATGTAAACCATGCCAGTGAACTCAGCTGGAAAAGCTGAGATCGTACGTTTTTTTTTTTCTGATCTCAGCCTTTCCAGTCTGGAGGAGAGATTTGGGGTCTTATAGACCCCCGCATCTCTCCATAAAGAGGACCTGTCACACACTTTTCCTATTACAAGGGATGTTTACATTCCTTGTAATAGGAATAAAAGTGATAAAAAAAAAAAAATGAAAGAGTAATGTGTAAAAATAAAAGTAAAATAAGAAAAAAAAAATGTTTAAAGCGCCCCGTCTCCGCGAGCTTGCGCACAGAAGCGAATGCATACGTAAGTCGCGCCCACATATGTAAACGGCGTTCAAACCACACGTGAGGTATCCCCATGTGCGTTAGAGTGAGAGCAATAATTCTAGCCCAAGACCTCCTCTGTAACTCTAAACATCTAACCTGTAAAACATTTTTAAAGCATTGCCTATGGAGATTTTTAAGTACCAAAGTTCGGCATCATTCCACGAGTTTGCGCAATTTTAAAATGTGACATGTTGGGTATCTATTTACTCGGCGTAATATCATCTTTCACATTATGAAAAAAAAATTGGGCTAACTTTACTGTTTTGTTTTTTTTTAATTCATGAAACTGTTTAAAAAAAAAAAATGTTAGAAAAATCGCTGCGCAAATACCGTATGACATATAAAGTTGCAACAACCGCCATTTTATTCCCTAGGATCTCTGCTAAAAAAATATATATAATGTTTGAGGGTTCTGAGTAATTTTCTAACAAAAAAATGATGATTTATACATGTAGGAGAGGAGTGCCAGAAATGGCCCGGATACAAAGTGGTTAAAGTCGCATCAAAATCTTGTGACTTTCAGGACGCACAAGTGTGAAAGGGGCCTCAGTCAAAAGAAAACATCTAATGAATGAGTTTTATCACTGCTAGTGAAATGTTTGTGTTTTTGGTGTCAGAAGCTTGTTTTGTGTAGAACCCTCTTCTGTAGAATCCTGTGTTTTATCTTCTGCATATGCTCCTGTATAGTATCTATGATACTGAATAACCTATTTGTCACAGTTTGTGAAAAATGGAGTCTCTTGTACTGGGACACTGTATGCATAATGTTTTTTTTTCGCAAATTACTTTAAAGGAATGCAACAGTACAAGTTACTCTGCAATTTCTGAAGTGTTTAGATGTTTTTTTCCACTTTGGAAATGTGTATTGTCTGTGTAACCACGTCATTCTTAAAAAGTGTATTCTGGCTCATTGGTTTTAATAACCGGATTGATTGAATTAACACTGAATTCTACATTATCTTATCAGCCCTATGGCGCATTTAGTAGTTAACAGTGCCCATAGGCATTGGATGGCAATCTCCTGATCTGCTTTATGGCTCATTTTGTAGCGAACAATCTACTGATCTGCTTATTTTTGGTGAATCAAATAGTTATTTTATGTCTACAGGACACAGCTCACAGAGGCTTACTAACTATGATCATGGGGGGGAGCTTGGACAGGTCCGAAAACAATGTCTTCAGCAAACTTTTCCAGTCCTAACCCATACACCAAAACACTAGCATTTTGTATGCTGTGACCATGGGTGTACATATGTTGGCTGGCACACATGCCTGAGAGAGAGTTCGAATCATGCCTACATACCCAACCCTTCTCTAGTGACTTTGGCAAACTTAAAAGAGAAGTACAGCCAAAGCTTGTGTGGCTGTACTCCTGTGAATCACAGGAGTGCAGTTTGTTCTGCACTTCTGTGACCAGTTTTCAGCAGACAGGGGGCTGAAGCCCACTGTTGGCTGATGTCACAGAGCCCGTCCAGGCTGGGGCAAGATCATGACTGTATGGTAGAGATCTGCTCACAGTCCTAGACCGGCACTTGGCTCAGGCTCTCAGAGAGCCGCTGAGAGCCTGAACTGGCCTCTCGCTCCTACCATAGCCCAGCACTTTAGTGAGCGCAGAGTGGGAGAGCAGAGCGCCGGCCACTGACAGTCACTAGCTCTCTGCTCACAAAGCTCTAAGAACCAACGATCAGCGGTGTTCGATAGCTGGGTTCTCAGTCTTAGAGGCAGCATCACACTGATACTGCATCCACCTAGGTAAGTATGATTTTTGAAAAACAAATCCATACTTCTCTTTTAAATCCTCACTGTGGCTGTATGTCAATATGCAATGCTGAACTCAAAAATGTCACCAAGAGCTTCTTTCTGTACATATAGACTGCTTTACACAGTGTTTGTTTTATTTTTCAAAATGCAACTGTTTTTTGAATTACTGATTACTGTACCTGTATTTTATTTTCAGGAAACTTCCAAGACCCAGATGAACCAATTTTGGAGTTTAGTTTGGGTAAGTTGCATCCATTTTTAGAGTGCTTTTCACCAGATACCAACAGATAACTTAAATTATTTAAAGAGGAAGTAATCCCAGGTGGGGTTTACTTCCTCTACATTCCCCTGCAAAGTAGATGCATAATGGGTTACTATGCATCGCATAGTAACCCATTATGTGCCATTTACCTGCAAACGAAGCATGCGATGTCCAGCGCTGTCCCCGTCCATCTTCAGCCCCTCTTCCTTCCGGGGCCGCGATCTCTACATGACATGAGTCGCGTCCATGCGCACGGGAGCTGCCACTCACCGCACAATCTCAGTGAAGAAAAGGCAAGGAGGCAGTTTCTTCACTGCGCTTGTGCCGAAATTACGTCAGAACATCTCGTACACTGCATATCTCCTGAACTGTGCAGGTTTGGGAGATATGCAGGGCACCTACAGGTAAGCCTTCTTATAGGCTTACCTGTAGGTAAAAGTGGTTGTCACGAGTTGACAACCACTTTAATACACAAAGACATAGAAAGGCACAAACTGAGCAGTGGTTTTGATTAAGAGCTCCTTCACACCAGTGAGCTGTGCTAAACGCATGGCCACTGGTTTTCTACACCTTGATAATACAATGAGCTATTCTGACTTTATGCTTATTGGTTCTGATGTTTAGGCAGATTGTTAGTCTGAAATATGGGGTTAAAGCCCAATTCACTTTCCTTTTTAAATGGCCTAAATACATTCAGTGTGCATCAATGCTCAGGCTTCCTGTTGATTGAAGAAATGTGGGTTTGACTCAGCAGGGGGCTTGTCAGCCTGTGGCAGAGGGACTGCTACTTCTACATAGATCGGTGGTCCTTCTATGCAAACCACTGGTGGGGGACAGGCTTTAATACTGCTTTCCAAACAACTGTGAAGTCTCATGCACACTGGAAGCAATCAGGATTGTTTCCACCGATAGCAGACGGGGTTCCTTTTAGATTGAGGTCTTTTGAGGCAGAAATGCTTTAGTGGTATGCTTTTAATACTGTTACAATAAAGGAAAGCTTCAGAGGATTATGCTGTGCTGGATACTTGCTTTGCTCACACCGAGTGTTTAGCCCTGATGCATAAGGCTCTGGTGTTTAGCTGCGGGCATATTGCACCAAATTTGCCATGCTGCTAGATACACTGTCCAGCATAGCAGCTGTCAGCCTCTCATAGAGTTTGACAGGCTGCCAACAGTGGGCTGGATGGGGCACATGTGCCCTCCACCAGCAGCTAAATGCTAGAGCCCCATGCACCGGGGCTAAACACCAAGTGTGCATGGGCGAACGCATTTTTGTTTTAATCCTCACTGAATGTATTTAGATCATTTAAAAGGAAATTTCAGTTAAAGCAGAGTTCCACCCAAAAGTGGAAGTTCCGCTTTAAGAGAAGGTGACCCCCTGACATGGACCTGACAGGGTCCACTTCCTCTCCTGCCGCCGAGGAGCTGGAAGGAAGTTCACCTTCTCCCCCTCCCTCTCGGCCATCTTCTGGGACACGTCACAGAAGATAAGCTGAGCCATTCACAAGCCGCAGCGCGACTCGCGCATGCTCAGTGAGCGCCCAGCTTTGAAGCCAAAGCCGGGTGCCCACACTTGTGATGCCGGCACCGCTGAGGGGAGAGGGAAATGAGCAAGCACTCGGGCGGCCGCATCACTGGAACGAGGGACAGGTGAGTGGCCGATTGTTAAAAGTCAGCAGCTATGCTTTTGGTGATTTACCAGCAGCAGTGTAAATGAGGCCTTATTGTGAATGACATTTGTCCTATGGTTGTCAGTTGTCTATTTGTACCTATCTCCATAAAATTCTGCATAATATGTATCCTCCTCATAAACCCTGAGACATGATTCTCCCCCATAGGGAAAAAAGTTGTCACCTGATAAGGTCCACTGAGCAAGAAAACCGCACAACAGTTACAAATTATGCTTTTAAGTTCTTTCACTTACTGTAAGCAGTATGGTTACAAACACTGCACTAATGCACATCGATCTGCAAACCAAGTGCCAAGATTATTATTTGACCAAACAAATTTTACAAGATTGGGTTACTTAGCACTAAAGCTGCCAACACCAGGAGAGCGTGCAGTTTGTTGTACCTGACTGACCCGTAAAAGACTTTTCTCTAGGTCTGGTAATATATTCTAAAGGGTATGCCATGGAAGCACCCTGGATTGCAAACACAGCACTAGGCTAGTCCCTGAATTAATAATGGAGACTTTTATTGAAACATAAAGCAGGGTTACAATATCTCACAATTGAATGACAAATGAGTCCGTATAGAAAACATATGTCAATCAAACATTTACAATGATTAAATTGTTGAAGAATCTGCTGGATAGCTCGAATATCTGGTTGAGGGGTCATACATAGAGCAGTATGATAAGGGTGTTTTATCACTACAATAGCAATACTATCAAATCGTGTCATTTTCTGTATTACAAGTGTTGTCTAATGTTAGCAAAGAAAGATATAATCATATGAGGTAATTGAGTATCAAAAGCCGTATGGGGGGAAATTAGATATGTTGGGGGCGGGGGGTTGGGGAGAAGGGGGAGGGGGGTCTAGGGGACAAAAAAAGGGGGGGGGGAGCGGTGGAGGGTGGGGATAGAGGTGTGTGAGAGGTGGGGGGGGGGCCGCCCGTTGCTCCCATCGCTCGGACTCTGCCGCCAGTCTGGCAGGGGGAAAATGTATTGATACTATGTGTATTTTACCATTCCCCTTTTCTCCTTCCCTTTCCCTATCAGCTCCCTTCCTTTTTGGAGGATGAGGTTTGGGTATTATGAGAGTGGGCAGCCCTCTCTCTGCCCCTGTTTGGGGGAGGAGGGCCACTCTTCTCGTCTAAGAAAATTAGTTTTTTTCCAAAAATGTGTTAAATGAACTATGGTTTATAGGGTGTGGACTGTTCGCTTGGACAGGTTAGGTGGAATTAATGAGTGTTTTGTACCTGTCGGTGGTGCAGACGTGGGTCCAGCATGCCCATGTGTGAGTATTTGGCTGGGCAATCTCGAGCTACAGCAATTAATTCCTCCATTTCTGCAATTTTTCCTACTTGTCTGAGCCATTCCTTGATGGTTGGGGGGGGGGGGGGGGTGGCTGGAACCCCAGTGGAGGGGGATACACATTTTTGCTGAGTTTATTAGTGGTGGGATCAGGGTCCTGCGGTAGTAGTGCGTGGGAATGTCTGAATGGTGGAGGAGTTGTGCAGGTGTGTGTTCCAGCGTGTACGTGGAGATTTGCGATGTAAGTTCTCTGTCTTTGTTCCAGAACGGTTGAATTAGGGGGCATGACCACCATATATGTAGGAGAGTACCTGTCTCACTGGAACATCTCCAGCATTTATCTGAGAGAGCAGGGTTAATTTTATTTAGTAATACCGGAGTTCTGTACCAGCGGGACAGCGTCTTGTAATTATTTTCTGGTATTGAAACATTTAGAGAGGATTTGTGTGAAACTGTAAATATGTGTTCCCACTGTTCTTCTGTCCAGTCAACGTTTAGGTCTCTTTCCCAGTTTGTGCACACTGCAGTGGGTTTCAGTAGGCAGTCAGAGGAGAGAATGTTGTAGATGGTGGAGATCATGTGTTGAGGATTGGTTTGGGTACAGAGTTGCTCAAATGGGGTTAGAGGGCGAGGTCACGGTTAATGGCTTTTAGGAAATGTCTTATTTGGAAATACAGCAGATTGCAACGTTTCGGAGCCGCGCAGGGCCCCTTCATCACATGCCTGATGAAGGGGCCCTGCGCGGCTCCGAAACGTTGCAATCTGCTGTGATGTGATTTTTTTCAATAAACGAAACTTTTGGACAAGGATCCGTGGTGTGCTGACGAATTTATACACTTTCATGACGATTGATCTCCAGGACCCAGCTGGATTTCGTTACAGCACCCGATTACATTAGAGCCTTTTTTGCCAGAAAGGAGTGCGATAGGAAAATTCACAAAGATTATTTGGAAATACGTCCAGAGGGGAAAGTCCTGTGTTGTGTTGTTAGTAGGTAGGGAGGATTTGTCTAGTAGTGTGTTGTTTCGATAAAATTGATGTGCAAGTATTTCATTGTGTGTCCAGATGTCCCTTAGAAAGTCGACTGACATGCCTGGAGGGAAAGCAGGATTGAGTTTTACAGGTGTGAGTGGTCCTGGGTTGGATGATATTGGAAGCGTTTTACATGCCCCTCTAAAGCAGTAAAGTGTTGCGCTAATGAGTGGATGGACCTTAAGGACTGAGGGCGTATCTGATATTAAGGTCCAGAGACCTTTTCAGCATATATTACCTTGGCTTAGTTTATATAAATATGTTTTGCTATGTTCCACTATGCAGAAACATAGTATTATATTACACGTTTAAAAAAACCTGTATTCATGTTTGAGTGGAGTCTATGCCCTTTAAAGTCCCACCAGAGGGTCCTGGTTTTGTGCTTAGGGATGTGGGCATATTCTCCACATATCCCAAGGATTTAAAGCATACCCATGGGATATTTACAAATTTTGATCAAATACTGATCTCAACCAGACCTGTTACTGCATACTGGTGGTAATGAATATTTCATAAATTTGGAAAAATTTAGTAAGGATTAGGACGGTGGCTATTTTCTTACCGGGTATGCTTCTATAAAGGAATAACTGAGTTATAGATCTATATTTGTAGGCTGCAGAGAAAAGAGCTAGCTTTTGCAAGGTGGTTTGCAAATGATGTTCCATAAAATATTGTGTTTTCTCTCAACAGCTTGTAGTGAGCTTACTACCCCATCATTGGATCGGAAGCCAAATAGCTTTGTTGCTGTTAGTGTCACAACCCCACCTCAGGCTTTTTGGACAAAGCATGCCCAAACAGAAATCATAGAGGTGAGTCTTGCTTTCCTAGGCTGAGAAATGTATTTTCATATGTAAATTAGGTATATTGCTCACACTACATTAACCACTTCAGCCCCGGAAGGATTTCCAGCTTTAGGACCGGAGCCCTTTTTGCGATTCGGCACTGCGTCGCTTTAACTGAAAATTGCGCGGTCGTGCGACGTTGTACCCAAACGAAATTTGCGTCCTTTTTTTCCCACAAATAGAGCTTTCTTTTGGTGGTATTTGATCACCGCTGCGCATTTCTGATCGCCGCTATAAACAAAAGAAGAGCGACAATTTTGCAAAAAAAAAACTAATTTCTTACTTTTTGCTAAAACACAAATTCAAAAAAAAATATAAAAAAACATTTTTTTTTATCGGTTTTGGCCGATTTATATTCTTCCTCATAATATTTGTGATAAAAAAAAATCGCAATCGGCGTTTATTGATTGGTTTGCGCAAAAGTGGTCGTGTTTACGGATGATGAGAATTCATTTTTGGGGTTTTTATTTTTTTTTATTTTTTACTAGTAATGGCCGCGATCTGCGATTTTTAGCGGTACTGCGATATTTCAGCGGACATGTCGGACCATTTTGACACTTTTTTGGGACCATTGGCATATATACAGCGATCAGTGCTATAAAAATGCACTGATTACTGTGTAAATGCCATTGGCAGTGAAGGGGTTAACCTGCAGGGGCGCTCTAAGGGTTAACTATGTTCCCTGGGCGTGTTCTAACTGTGGGGGGACTGCCCTAGCTGGGGAAGGGAAGTGGTCACAGCCTCCATGTACAGGAAGGCTGTGATCACAGCCCTTTCCCCTCTCACAGAACGGAGGTCCGCGTTTACTTACATGGACCTCCGTTCTTTCACTCCGGGGGGGGCATCGCGGGTGGCCGGTGGAGATTGACTCCGCCGCACCCGCTCCCTGGCCCTCCCCGAACACAGTGAGCGTGCGGGCGCGCCTCCGGCGGCGCGCGCGCGCTCACTAGGTGCGATCTCGCGGCCGCCGTCATATGACGGCGTTCCGCGTTACAGAGCCACTTTGCCGCCGTCAATTGCCAATCGGCGGTCGGCAAGTGGTTAAGCAAAGCGGCTACTTGGGTGTGTGTGTGTGTGCATATTGTGATGTTGTGGGGCTTTTTACTCGATGGTATTGCTTCTCAGTAAGATCAGTCCACTCCAGAAATTCTGTTTAAGGCATGATTCACACCTATGCATTTTTAGTGCTTTTTGCATTTTGCAGATTTGCACTACAGAATATGTTCCATAGAAAACCATGCTGATAGGACTGTAGTGCAAATCTGAAAAATGCCAAAAGTACTAAAAATGCATAGGTGTGAATCAGGCCTAAGGGCTTGCTGGTCCATCTTATAAACAAAGTGGAAAAGAGCACTACTAATCACATACCATGTGATCAGCTGTGTACGATCACAGCTGATCACGGTTGTCAACAGAAGCCAGTTATCGGCACTCTTTTTTTCCTCATGCTGACAGCATGAGGAGAGGAGAAGAGAGCCGATAACTGGCTTCTCTAAAAAGGACATCTACACTGATAATCAGGGCACCTGGTTATCAGTGTCCTGATTATCAGTTCAGTCCCAACAGTGCCCACCAGTGCAGTGCTGCCAGTCAGTGCCTCTATCGGTGTCAACTATCGGTGCCACTTACCAGTGCCCTTTATCAGTGCCATTTATCAGTGCAGCCTCATCAGTACCTTCTCATCAGTGCCCACCAGTGTCGCCTCATCAGTGCAGCCTCATCAACGCAAATCAGTGAAGGAGGAAAATTACCTGTTTGCAAAATTTTATAACAAACTATGAAAGTTTTTTTTTTATTTTTCAAAATGTTTGTCTTTATTTGTTTATTTAGCAAAAACTAAAAAACCCAGTGGTGATTAAATACCATGAAAAAGAAGCTCTATTTGTGTAAAAAAATAACATTTTTGTATGGGTACTGCATGACCGCGCAATTGTCATTCAAAGTGTGACAGCGCTAAAAGCTGAGAATTGGCCTGGGCAGGAAGAGGTTGAAAGTGTCCAATAGGCAAGTGGTTAAGCAAGCTGCTAGCAGGCTTCCCCCTCCCCCTCAGCTGCTACATTTGGCACCTTTTGAGGGGGATGGGGGGGATGGGTACCTGGTTTTGACAGGTACCTACTTTCAGATGACTTCGCCGTGGCAAAGTCATCCAGAAGTAAAGCCCCCCTCCTCCTTCCTTCCTCTGCTGGGCCGTTTACAAATGCTCATGCGCAGTAGGAGGCTGGCAGTGAAGCCTTGTAGCGGCAACAAATGAGAGCCGATTGAAAAATTGGCTAGGGTGAAGACACCACTGGATTCCAGGACAGGTAAGTGCCCTAATATTAAAAGTCAGCGGCTGAAGGAGCCTGGAGCTCCACTTTAAGAAGTTCCTGGACCCAACATGTAAGTTGCCGTTGTTCTGGGACTGCAAAGAGCATATAGTTCCAATGCTTTTGATGGCGTACATCTGGATATGCAACAAATTGAAAGTGTAACCGCGGTGTCAACCTTTAGTGCACCATCTACATTATGCTTTCTACATTGGGTACATTATATGACTTTGATCACTTAGAACATTTCTTTCTGTGCTTCCTCATACTTTTCCAATTCGCATGAGGTAACTGCAAAATCTGGCTTGTATGTGAACATGCATAACAGAAAAGAGGAGAAAAAAAGAGTTTGGGAATAATTCTAACTAACGCCTTGCAAGTAACAGCATTTATCCTTCATCATAACTCATAAAATTGAGAGTGGAAAAAAAATTGTATTTCTTGCTTGTGTCTCTATTTTGTTGGAATAGATCCCGTTTTTTGTAAAGTATAAAGGAAATACATTCTTATTCCAAACATGTGGATAACTATAGCATTCTGTAGATTTTGTAAAGGTGTGTAGAATTCTGCATAGGCTATTTTCAAATGGCAGAAGCAGCTGCATTTTCAGACTTCTGCAGCTATACCCACAGTATAAGCCTTAGCAGCAAAGTTGTCATAAAGTAATCCCTTCTTGCAGTTTTAAGGGTAAAGTATTTAAAGTAGAACTGTGGCTTCCCATTAAACAATATGCGCTCAACACTCAATTATACTTTGCATTTCAGTTTTCTCTTTAACCCCCCAGCAAAGTCCCACAAGCAGGGCCGATCCTAGGGTCACAGACGCCTGGGTGCAGAAATATTTCTGGCGCCCCCACATGGGCGTGGTCATATTAATAACTCCTCCCCTTTGCAAACGTTTCTAAGACGTGGGTCCGCAGACACTGGGATCCTAGCCGGGACGAACACCCTGAAACGACCCCCCAATTTCTCTTTTGACTTTACGTTTCATATTAACTCACAACTCGCGTATAACAAATTACCCTTCGGTGTCAAGATGAAATTTATGAAATGGGAATTTTGACGTTCTTCCCTAATGAAATACTGTTGAAACGACGATTCCGAATATGACACCCATATCGACGTCTTCAGACTTTTACGTCGACGAAGACGGTAAACTTTTATCGGATACGTCTTAAGATGTGTGGAAATGTTTTAGATGTCTTACGATATCAATAG
>BLSH010222724.1:273941-292228 GCA_018402905.1 Glandirana rugosa | reverse complement strand
ACTCAGAGGAGGAGCGGCTTCAGCCTGTGTGCAGCTTTGTAGCATCGCCGCTCCTCCTCCTCTGAGTGTCATACACTGGACAGAGCGGCTCTTCTCATCTAGCAGCCGCCGCCCTCCGGGAAGCTGCCTGGCTGTGATCAGCCCTGAAAAAGCGGAGAGGAGTGAAGGGAGAACTTATAGTTCAGCGCCCTCTCCCTGCGGCGCCTGGGTGCACTGCACCCCGTGCACCCGCCCAGGATCGGCCCTGCCCACAAGTACCTGTTAAGACTGCTATTGAAGATTACTTAATGCAACTTCTTGTGTTGATGTGGTAACAGTGTTTCGTTACTCCTAAATTTGGCACATCGTTGTCACTCTTCTGTAGGCTGTACCTGATTGCACTACATTGGGATGAGATGTTGAAACGGTCAGACTATCAGCATTGTCACTGCTCATCCACATGCCTGTAATTTGTCAAACAGCACCCGACCACACTTAGTCCTGCTCACTGCTGTCTGGATTGACAGCATGGTTTCTGAGAAGCCCCCCTTCTGTGAACTGCAATGTCTGGGAGGGGGAGCATGAGCCACTGTGAGCAGCAGTGACTGGGAGGGGGGCATGTAAGACACAAATGAAATAAGATTTGGCTCAGTCAAGGAAGGTAAAGGGATTTTTGTTTCTTATGAGGCTTGTACATCATATAGTAACTGCTGGATTTGTTTAGACCAGGGGTCTCCAACTTTCTTTTTTTTTAATTAAACACGTTTATTGGTAATAAACATACAATAACATACATTGATTGCACAGTGTATAAATATCCTCCACAGTTACATTGTGGGCACACAATCTTGCACAGTACGCAACATTTCGTACTTAAAGAATGGTAAACAAATCTATAAATCAGACCATAACAATCAGTGACATTTCTGTGATTGGTACTCCTCTCAATTTCTAAGTTACCTATATCACTCTGGGTCATACACATGTCTCAGATCTCTCCAACCATCTGTCCCAGATCTTGTTATATTTATTTGGGCATCCTCTATGTGTATATATATATATATATATGCATTTTTTATATGGAAGTACAGTGTTTACATCTCTCATCCAGTCCGAAACAGCAGGGGGTGATGGTCTCATCCACAATCTGGCAATGGTCTTTCTGGCCAAAAAAATTGTCTCATGTAAGAATGTTTTGGTATACTTGTCAAGATCTATGTCTGGGAAAATACCCAGTATGCACCATTTTGGGTCTATTGTAAGGGGGGATCCCATGACGTCATGAAGGAAGGCCACCACCTGACCCTAGAATCCCTGAATGCGAGGGCACGTCCAAAGGAGGTGGTAAAACGACCCAGGTTCACAGCCACAAAGGGTGCAAGCAGGGGACCTCTCACGGGCAATTCTGTCTAGTCTAAGAGGTGTAAGGTAGGCTTGATGCAGAATATATAACTGAGTTAGCCTATCTGACACCCTAGGCGACACCGATTTGCATACTTCCAGGGCCTCACCCCAATCCTCATCTTCTATATTACCACAGTGCCTTTCCCATCTTGGTTTGAGTTTATAGGCTGTTTGTGTTGCTATAGGGGTGGTTATAAGATTATAAAAAATAGATATAAGTTTTTGTGAATCCGTGCATTTGACCATATCCATCAACGGATTGGGAGCCAGTACGGGAAGTCGCTGGGGAAACTGCGTCTGGACTGCATGTCTCACCTGAAGGAACCTGAAAAACATGCGGTTCGGAAGCTCAAACTCAGTCTTTAGCCTGTCATATGTTTTAAGGGAGCCCGCTACAAGTAGATGGGACAAGTAGAAGATACCCCTTCTACTCCACGCCTCCACGTCAGGCACCCGTAGCAACTCAGGGAGACTTTTGTTATACCATAAAGGAGTATATTCATTGTATTGTGGGATATCAACTTTACGGGAAGCAAGGGCCCAAATCCTTTTGTATTGGTGTAGGAGAGTGTTGCCCCTCCCCCCGTCCTCCCCATCTCCTGCACTAACCAGTATTGTGTATATTGGGTCTGCCGTGCATTGTGCTCCCTGCGGGCACATAAGGGCAAGGAACCTATCCCTGTCTGTTTTGTCTAGGTGAAAAATATTAGATAATTGTGCCGCTACATAATATGCCCCGAAATCGGGAAGGGCCACACCTGCTAGGTCTGTGGGGTTTTTTAGAACATTCCAAGCCAGCTTGTGTCTACTTTTGCCCCATACAAAGGGTTTTAGTAGGGCATCGATAATTTTAAAGTGTTTTAGTGGTATGTATACTGGAGAATGCCATAAGATGTAGAGCACTTTAGGAAGAAGGATCATTTTAATTAAATGAATGCGCCCCATAACTCCTAGTGGTAGCTTTGCCCAAATCTGTATTTTATGCTTGATAAATGAGAATAGGGGTTCCAAATTATTTGTGACATATTCTGACAGAGTGTTAGTGACTAATACTCACAGGTATTTTATAATACTAACTCTTTGCAGTAGAAGCAGGGACTGGGTCTGGGAAAGTGGAGTGGAGTCAAGCGGGAGAACCTGAGACTTATCCCAATTAATTTTGAATCCTGAAAAGGATCCAAATCTCTTAATCGTCTGAAGGGCCTCCGACAGCGATGACCCTGAATCAGATAGGTATAGTAGAGTGTCATCAGCGTGGGGTCTCCAACTTTCTAAACAAAGCGCCAGTTTACCACCCTTCAAACTTATGAGGGGCCGGACTGTGGACAGTGGGACTAGAAAACGCCCTGGCATCGGTGGGAGTACACAATGCCATAGGCTTGATGGCTAATGAGAGTAAAACAAGTACATCATTGGTGTCAGTGGGAGGAATAGTGCCCCATCATTGGTGTCAGTGGGAGAATTAGTTACCCATCTTTGGTGTCAGTGGGAGGAATAGTTACCCATCTTTGGTGTCAGTGGGAGGAATAGTTCCCCATCATTGGTGTCAGCAGGAGGAATAGTTCCCCATCATTGGTGTCAGCGGGAGGAATAGTGCCCCATCATTGGTGTCAGCGGGAGGAATAGTGCCCCATCATTGGTGTCAGCGGGAGGAATAGTGCCCCATCATTGGTGTCAGTGGAAGAATTAGTTCCCCATCTTTGGTGTCAGCGGAAGGGATAGTTCCCCATCATTGGTGTCAGTGGGAGGAATTGTGCCCCATCATTGATGTCAGTGGGAGAATTAGTTCCCCATCTTTGGTGTCAGCGGGAGGGATAGATCCCCATCATTGGTGTCAGTGGGAGGAATAGTTCCCCATCATTGCTGTCAGTGGGATCATTCGTTCCCCATCTTTGGTGTCAGTGGGAGGAATAGTGCCTCATCATTGGTATCCGTGGGAGGAATAGAGCCCCATCATTGGTGTCAGTGGGAGAATTAGTTTCCCATCTCGGGTGTCAGCGGGAGGAATAGTTCTCCATTGTTGGCACCTGTGGGAGGAATAGTGCTCAGTATTTTTTTTTTTTTTTTTTTCAATAGATTTTTATTGAAGTAAATTGTAAAATACACAATATTTGTAATGGGTAACGCTAGAACAATAATAGCAGTTCGATAACACATCTATTGCCCTACAATGTTCACCAGAATTACAAGCAGTATGGATGGTAGTCCTGGAGAACCCTTGGAGCAACGCAACTTGTTAGTCGTGTCAAGTTCAATAGTTGCACAATCTAGGAAGATTTCCAGCCGGAAATCTGGTTCTGAAAGTTTCTAGGGTCAGCAGACCTTCCGATTGCTCCTATGGGTACCAGCTGCTACCGGGAGGGGGCACCTCGTGTTATATTACAAGGGAAGTTGCGCTGCTACCAACTGGTAATACATGGTTCAAACATCATAATAAACCAATCAAAAGAATAAACTGACCAAAAGAATAAGTGCTCAGTATTTGATGTTAGTGGAAGGAATACTGCCTCATATCAGTGGAAAAAATGGTGCCCCAAGGGCCGGATAACAGCAAGCAAAGGGCTACAGTTTGGAGACCCCTGGTTGAGACTGTCATACAGGAGCTTTTAGTTTTACTTTAAGAAGTTCAGGAAAGCATAATCATAATAAACCAAGAGCATGCATCCTCCAGCTAAAGGTCACGTTGCTGGCACTGTGCCTTTGTTGGCTCAATTCTTCATGTAATTATTGAGTACTGTAATTTCAGAGAAGAATGTCCACTTGATTCTAATTAATCCTTTGCTTGTGTTATAAGTCATTGTTGTTACATTGTTATGGTGGGACATATTTTATACAGTTCATACAGTGCCTTGAAAAAGTATTCATATCCCCTGAAATGTTCCACATTTTGTCATGTTACAACCAAAGACGTAAATGTATTTTATTGGGATTTTATATGATAGACCAACACAAAGTGGCACATAATTGTGAAGTGGAAGGAAAATGATAAATGTTTTTCAAAATGTTTTACTAATAAATATCTGAAAAATGTGGCGTGCATTTGTATTCAGCCCCCTTTACTCTGATACCCCTAACTAAGAGTCCACCTGTGTGTAATTTAATCACAGTATTAATACAGCTGTTCTGTGAAGCCCTCTGAGGCTTATTAGAGAACCTTAGTGAACAAACCGTATCATGAAGGCCAAGGAACACACCACACAGGTCAGGGATAAAGTTGTGGAGAAGTTTAAAGCAGGGTTAGGGGAAGGGGGACACAGAAAACGTGGAAGAAGGTGCTCTGGTTATATGAGACCAAAATTGAACTCTTTGCCCTAAAAGCAAAATGCTATGTGTGGCGGAAATCGAACACTGCACATCAACCTGAACACACCATCCCCACTGTGAAACATGGTGGCAGCATTATGTTGTGGGAATTCTTTTCTTCAGCAAGGACAGAGAAGCTGATCAGAGTTGATGGGAAGATGGATGGAGCCAAATACAGGGCAATCTTAGAAGAAAACCTGTTAGAACAGTGTTTCTCAACTCCCGTCCTCAAGGTGCACCAGCAGGTAATTTTTTCAGGATTTCATTATTTTTCACAGCTAATTTGATCAGTTTCACTGCCTTCATAATTACCACAGCCATTTCATCTGAGGAAAATCCTTAAAACATGACCTGTTGGTGTGCCTTGAGAACTGGAGTTGAGAAACACTTTGTTAGAATCAGCAAAAGACTTAAAGGTTGGGGCGGAGGTTCACCTTCCAGCAGGATAACGACCCTAAACATACAGCCAGAGCTACAATGGAATGGTTTAGATCAAAGCATATTCATGTGTTTGAATGGCCCAGTTAAAGTCCAGACCTAAATCCAATTGAGAATCTGTGTCAAGACTTGAAAATTGCTGTTCACAGACGCTCTCCATCCAATCTGATAGAGCTTGAGCCATTTTGCAAAGAAGAATGGGCAAAAATGTCAGATGTGCAAAGCTGGAAGAGACATCCCCAAAAAGACTTGCAGTACAAAGTATTGACCCATGGGAGTTAAATACAAATGCATGCCACATTTTTCATATAATAATTAGTTGAAAAAAAAAATTGAAAAACCTTCCCTCCACTTCACAATTATGTGGCACATTTTGTTGATCTATCACAAGGATATGCAATTAGCGGACCTCCAGCTGTTGCAAAACTACAATCCCCATCATGCCTCTACCTCTTGGTGTCATTCTTGTGGCTGTCAGAGTCTTGCTATGCCTCATGGGATTTATAGTTCTGCAACAGCTGGAGGTTCGTTAATTGCATATCCCTGATCTATCACATAAAATCCCAATAAAATACATTTACGTTTTTGGTTGAACCATGACAAAATGTGGAAAATATCAAGGAGTATGAATACTTTTTCAAGGCACTGTAAATAATTGATGTAGTCAGGCGCACAATAATTACATTACATTGTATTTATTTAGACTTAGTCCACTGGTAATTTTAGGCTGTCATAGATATAACAGTTCATACTCGCCACTCATTCAGACAATAAGGGCTCATTTTGTTATATGTTAAGGCAGCTTTAGTCTATACTGTCATTCTCTATCTGGATGTACCAGGGTATTATACCAATCAGCCATAACATTATGGCCACCCAGAATAATCCATCGAGGCATGGACTTCACTAGACCTCTGAAGGTATGCTGTCATATCTGGCACCAAGCCATCAGTAGCAGATCCTTTAAATCCTGTAAGTTGTGAGGTAGGGCTTCCATGGAACGAACCGGTTTTTCCAGCACATACCACAGATGCTTAATTGGATTGAAATCTGGAGAATTTGGAGTCCAAGTCAAAACCTCAAATTCACTGTGTTTCTCCATCCATTCTTGAATTCATGAGACCAGGCCACCTTCTTCCATTGCTCTTTTGCCTAATGTACCCATTTTAGGCACTTTTGGCTGTGTACACATGTGGCCCTTTAGTATATGGTGTGCAGACCTCAGCAGCCTGTAGTGGAAGCATTGATTAGGGTAATAGCATTGATTAGGGTAATAGCATTGATCTCTACTAGCCTTGTGAAGCATGTTCCCAGTTTCGTATTGTCTTCTGTAGCATATCCCCAGCCATCAGTGCAGTATGTCCACACTCTCTGACCCTCATTTCCTCTATTAGGTCTCCAGGTTCTGACAGTACTGTCAGGCATTACATATATTGAGCATTATGTACGGCCCTTTAGGTCAGCCTTTTTCAACCAGAGTGCCTTCAGGTTTCTTCAGGGGTGCCTTGATAAAATGCCCAAAAAATTGCCCAAAAATGTTATACAAGCTGGCAGGTGGATCAAGCCTAACTTTTAGCTACACAAAGTCAAAGGTTTTCATCATACACCATTAAAATCTTCTAACCGCTGTCATCCTAACCAACAATGACGTCATCAATTGATAAGGACGACAATGAGAGCCTCTACAGCATCCTTGTTTGCTCCTTCCCTGCCCCTCTCCATCAGCACTGGGGTCACATTAGCTGAGTGTGGGAGAGAAATGGAATAGTAGTCAGCGCCAGTGTGCAAAGGTGTGTTTGCCTTGGAAGAATACATCACCTGTAATGTTGGGTGTTCTATATGTGTGAATGTTAAACTATTAGTTTAGTTTTTACTTTTTAGAATAAAGTGCCTTGAAATTGTGAATAATTTTAAAAGGTGCCTTGACTGAGAAAAGTTTGAGAAACGCTGCTTTAGATGATGTCAGGGGCCACGTTTGAAGCCCTCTTGTTGAGTTGACAACCACTGATCTGGCCATTACAATTTGGCCCTTCTCAAAGTGCTTTCCCATTTTTTCTGCTTTCAACACGTCATCTTCAGGGACTACATGTCTACTTGCTGCCCAATATATCCTACCCACTTTCAGATGCTATTGTAAGATAATCAATGTCATCACTATGTCAGTGGTCATAATGTTATGGCTGATCAATGTATATAGCACACACATACCTGTGATCTCTGAGAATTGAGATATTCTTAATAGTTTTATTGTTTTCTTTCTCTTTTCTATTTTAGGGAACAAGCAATCCTATTTTTCTTAGCAGCATCGCCTTCTTCCAGGACTCTCTCATAAATCAAATGACCCAGATTAAGCTGTCTGTGTATGATGTCAAAGACCGATCTCAGGGAACTGTAAGTTGTTTGAATGCTCACTTGCCACTTTCATAGAAAAACACATCATTACTGTTGTGATACGCTGCAATCCTTCTATTTCAAATATGCTTAAAGCCCTATTCCAGGCTAAAACTATTATTTTTTCTCTCACCCTGTCCTCCCACCCACCTCTAACCCATCTTGCTAGGCAATATTTTCCCTTACTAAAGTGTTACTGAACCCACAACAGTAAAATCAGTCTGTATATGCAGAATAGCATGCTTGTTATACTCACTGTGGATCTTAATGGGTTAAAGGGGTTGTAAAGGCAGAAGGTTGTTTATCTTAATACATTCTATAGTTTCAGATAAAAAACCTTCTGTGTGTAGCAGCCTCCCCAGCGCCACCTAATCGCTTACTGGAGCCCCTACTCTCTGCAGCGATGTCCACAAGTGTCTTAGCTGCCCCAGACCCTCCTCCTGATTGCCTGAGACACAGCAGCAATGCCATTGGCTCCCATGGCTATCAAACAAAATCAGTCAGCCAATCAGGAGAGAGAGGTGGCGGGTCGAGGCTCAGTGTTGGAATGGATACATGGTGCTCTGACTCAGCTTGGGTGCCCCCATAGAAAGCTGCTGGCTGAGGGGGCACTCACAAGAGGGAGGGACCAGGAGAGCTAGCGATGGACCCAAGAAGCGGAGGATCCGGGCTGCTCTGTGCAAATCCAACTGCACAGAGGAGGTAAGTATAATATGTTTGTACTCGGAATCTTCAGAATGAAATGGTGAAACGTAATTAGACATAATTAAAAGGACAGAGACCTGAAGTGTGTAAGGACAGAGACCTGAAGTGTGCCGTGGTCATGAATGTCAGTATGCCTTAAAGGGGGCATACCTAGAGTAGTTGTAAAAAGAACTATAGAAATTAAGGGCTAGGGAGGGTGGGAGAAGCGCTCCCGGAAGCCGTGGATTAGGAAGGAGGAGGCTGGATTATATGTGCCCCAGACTCCTCCTACAAATACAGGCAGGCCTGCGGCCAGCCTTAACATTTGTACTCGGAATCTTCAGAATGAAATGGTGAAACGTAATTAGACATAATTAAAAGGACAGAGACCTGAAGTGTGTAAGGACAGAGACCTGAAGTGTGCCGTGGTCATGAATGTCAGTATGCCTTAAAGGGGGCAAAAAGACACGGATAGGAATAAGTGACAAAATTGTTTATTTAGCAAGACAGAAGCTAATCAACCAACCGAGCAAAAGCACTGGACATTTCAGAAAAAAGGTTCGGGGATATATCTGACGTAACAAAAAGACTTCCACCTGCCTAATTTACGGATTACGTGTGCGGGGACTCCTTGTTGAGAAGCAGCCGAAGCTGCACCAATTCTGAAGGAGTGACCTGAGTACTGTTTGGGGTTGGCTCCCAGTCTAGACAGCAAAATCCGTACGTGTTTGATGAATTGGCTAGTAGTGAGAGGGTTAACGGGAAACGGCAGAAGAGGTCCATCACTAGCTTTACCCTTAAGTTGAACCAATAGGGCCTCCAGCACCTTGACCGGACACCACGCTGTGTTGGTTTCAAAATACCTGACATCCGAGCCTCTACCTGCTTGACTATTCTTGCATGTATCTAGGTGTAACCTGGAATGACCCTGGTGTCTGGTGAGATGTTTTAATAAAATAGGCCGGGACCGAGAACCAGATACGGAAAACTCACTCGGCCTCAGGAACCCGTAAAATGCCAGGTATATGGCTGACTTGATGATCAGGCTGGCATGACCGCCGAAAGGAGCAGCGGAGAGCAAGTCAGACATATCATGAAACAGCTGCCCTGTGACCGGGCGTCTGCTAACTGTGGTAGGTGGGCAATTCTTTAGTAATCCCTTAAATATAGCCTTAACGGGATGAGCAGAGAATAAAGAAGGATCATTGGGGTACTGCATGGACCTATAATGCTGGACCCCTGCTACATAAGTTTTGATAGTGGACAGGGTTAGCTTCAGATTAAAGTGGCAAAAGGAGATAAAGGCCAACACACACTCCACGCTAAACCGGTCTGCGTGGGGAAATTGCACTAAAAAGGAGAGGAATGCTTGCCAAGCTGAATCGTAAGCCTTCCTAGTATTGGCTGCCAAAGAAGAGGTTATCAGTTCCCTGGCCCCTGCCTGTAAGGTACTTAATCCATCCTGAGTGTTGAGTAACAAGGGCATGGAGTAGCCTGAAGGTCCGCCTCCGGAACCTGTCGAAAAAATAAAGGAAAATTAAAACGTGACAAAGCGTCGGCTGCCACGTTCCCTGAACCTTCTATGAAACAACAAATGATGTGGAACTTCCCATGCAGGGAGAGCCAGGTTAACTTTCTAAGAAAGGCCATGATCGCCAGTGATTTGGACCTGCCTTTGTTGATAATCTCGACTACTGCCGCGTTATCAGACACGAACCTGACAGTCTGGCCACCCCACAGGTGACCCCAGACCTGTGCTGCTGCCACAAGGGGATAGATCTCAAACAAGGCAGAGGTCTTGTAGAAACCGGGAATGGATTTTACTTCATCCGGCCATTGCCCAGCCATCCAGTGATTACCAAAAATGGCCGCGAAACCTCGGGACGCGGCTGCATCGGAAACCACTGTGGGAGATGAATCGGAAATAGCGGGGATGAACATGGAAACACCGTTCCACTGACGTAAAAAACAATCCCACATATTGAGGTCCGCTAGTGCAGCAGCGTCCAGTTTGATGCAGGCATCAGAGTCCCCAGCTAGATGGAGGAGAGACAACAGCCTGGACACAAAGGACCTGCCTTGAGGGATTATCCTCATTGCGTAGTTCATCATGCCCAAGAGGGACTGTAATTCCCTCCTGGTACATACCTGCGATCTTGCACATGCATGGATGCGTTCCTGGATCCTCACCAACTTGTCAGTCGGTAGACTGGCCTGCATGGACTGTGAATCTAACCTGATGCCTAAGAAATTCAAGGTTTTAGCTGGGCCCTCAATCTTTTTCTCTGCTAAAGGCACATTGAGAGCCGAAAGTACGGCCACTAGTTTCCCAAGATCGGAAGGAGTTCTATGGACCGCTTCGATTAGCAAGAAGTCATCCAGGTAGTGGATAACCTCCCGGCAACCTTCTCGGTGCACCAAAATCCAACAAAGAGCTTGGGCAAAAGTGTTGAAGAGCCACGGGCTGCTCCTGGACCCGAAAGTAAGCTTCGTGGCGAAATAATATTGATCTCGCCACTTGATACCGTGCCATCGCCACAGGGAGGGAAGAATTGGCAATAGCTTGAAAGCATCAGAAATATCAGCTTTTGACAGCCAGGCCCCGACCCCCAACCTGATGATGCTTTGGATTGCTTGATCTACGGAAGCATATTTCAAGGAAAACTCCTCGGACGGGATCAAAGAATTAAGGCTAGGTACCTGTGAGGAATGAGGTGCTGACAAATCATAGATCAAACGTAATTTATTGTTAAACTTGCCAACCGCAATCCCGATAGGGCTAACCCTCCAACTATCAAAAGGTGACTCGGAAAATGGGCCTATGATGAACCCCTTCTCTAACTCAGTCTGCAGCAGGGTGTCCACAGCTGCCTGGTTATCCATAGCAGACAGCGAGTTAGGACACTCAAAAGTCATCTGCGGGAGGGAAATGAAACCAGTATGAAAACCTAATGAAAAACCTGAAACCAGAAATTCCCTGATTGAGGATGAAGGGTGTTCCGCCAGCCAGGCTGCCAGCAAAGGAACATTAACCCGGCTTAGTCAGGGCCTGTTAGAGTGTTTCAGGGAGCACGTAGTTTTGGGATGGGCCCTGAAACAAATAAAACAGATATGTAACAACCTGCACTGATTGTAGTTGCAGGACCCCAAATTGTAGTTGTTACAGATCTGGGCCTTACCAAGATGATGTATAGGCCGGCCCAACTTGTCTACTTGAGGAACACTGCCGGAGCTAGAAACACCGCTGACACCTGGCCGGGGAATCCCGGGCAGGGCAAGGAGATCCGTGTTTGGGCACCAAGCAGTAGTATGGGAAGAAGATTGACAATTTGCGCATACCGGGGCCCTCAGACCGGCAAAATGCCTGCAGAAGAGCTCAGTATCAATATTCCCCCAGAAAACCATTACTTGATGTTGGAGCAACACCGCCGCTGCCTTGGCTGAAAAAGAACGGTGGTAATCGTAAAAACTAGTACCACCATACTTATGGCCTAAATCCACTACGGCGTACAAATACAAGTCCAGCTCTCCCCTGCGCCCTGGCTGAACAGAACATATGATGTCTCTATACATGCTGAAAGCCAGGACGAACTCCGGGATGGATAGTTTATGACTGAGTCTCTGATCCCTGGTTTTAACGATAACTGACACGTCCCCGCAAGCGTAGGAGCGGTTGTCGGCAACATCATGCGCTGCGATCAGGAGGGATGCAAGGTTGACGTCCTTACCCTCTAAAATATCTCTCCTGATGTTAGCGGGGACAAAATGGGCCGGAATGACAGAGGGTGTGACTGAACCAATACCTGCCATCGGGGGCACCAGCGTAGGTACGGCCGGAACCCCGGGTGCTGCCGCGGGCCCGGAAGGGGCTTGAACCTCTGGTGCTAGGGGAGGTCTGGCTTCCAATGCCTCAACCCTGGCCCTCAGATCCTGCCCTGAAGTGACCAAGGACGTAAGCGTTGCCTGAATGTCAGCGAGCAAATTGGCAACTGCACGAAGAGTCACTTGCTCGGCATTAGAAACGGAAGACCGAGGAAACAATAATCTGAATAACTCTGCCTTTCGGGCAGAAGCCGGGTAAGAAATGCCCCTGAGCTGAAGTTCTGCGATTAACTTCGGGATAGTCCATGATCTTAAGGAAGGGGAGCCTCCACGTTCGGAACTTCTGGCTGGTGAAGGAGGGTTGGACTGGAAATCCCTTATATCTTCTGCTTGTGACATGACCTGTATAATCAAGAAAAGTGTATGAGAGCCGACAAACGAGAAAAGCGAAGCTGCCAACGGCGTCAGAGTGAGTGGCCTGAGCTAGATCAACAGTGCAACCATCGTTGAACCTGCAACGGTGGACCGTGCAACCCTAAGTGCGGGTACGTGACGTGATGGCGTGGCGGCCCCTGCCGATGCATGGGAACCAGACAGTGATAGTTGCGAAAGTGCTCAAAACACCGGGAACCCTTGACCAGGTGATAAACCGGGGTGATCAACCGTGCAACCAAACCACCCCCCCTATGACCTGTGAACAGGCGAGTGACCTGTGAGCTAGCCTCCCTACCCAGCGTTACCGAACCCCTGCTGACCCAGTATTACTTACCGGACTGTAGACTGAGATCCGCGATATAGCTGAACACTTGAGCTTGACACTAAGAAAAGGATAAACGTAAACTAGAACATTATCAGAGGCCTAGGCTGACCCCTCAATGCAAACTTTACTGAACGAAAACCTCGCTACCCTCTCCTTCCTCCGTGGCCCCGTAAGGGCGGAAGGAGAGTCATCAGTACAAGTACGTATAGAAATTACGTAAGAGATGCTGCCCCTACCTCCGTGGCCCCGTGAGGGCGGAAGGAGCACCATCTGGTATACTAACAGAACAGATTAAATGACGAGAAACATGTGACTTAACGTATGGCCTGCTGCTCCTTCCTCCGTGGCCCCGTGTGGGCGGAAGGAGCATGACGTAAAAAATTTTTCCCAGAATGACTGAAATGAAGCAAGAACACTTGGAATAATGACATGCAGCTCCTTCCTCCGTGGCCCGAATGGGCGGAAGGAGCACCAAATGACATAAATTTACCAGAACAACTAGAAATAGAACGTGAATATTTAGACATATGACATGCCGCTCCTTCCTCCGTGGCCCATGTAGGCGGAAGGAGCACAGAGTGAAATATCAGAACGACTGAAAAAGAAATGTGAACATTCAGAAGAATGACATGCAGCTCCTTCCTCCGTGGCCCGAGAGGGCGGAAGGAGCTCCTTCTGTAACATCAACCCGGAAGGTTAGAGCAAACAGCGTACCTAGAAATGTAAGAAATGTTTCTCCTTCCTCCGTGGCCCCGTATGGGCGGAAGGAGATTAACGAGAAAATGAGTGAAAAACTTACTCCTTCCTCCGAGGCCCCGTGTGGGCGGAAGGAGTTAACTGAGAAAATGAGACATAATTACCTCCTTCCTCCGTGACCCCGTATGGGCGGAAGGAGTTAAATGAGAAAAATGAGTGACGTATTTACTCCTTCCTCCGTGGCCCCGAGAGGGCGGAAGGAGTTAAATGCGAAAATGAGAGCTGTATGCATGCCTTCCTCCGTGGCCCCGAGAGGGCGGAAGGGCAAGCCACCAAAGTATAAACCACCTAACCAACCCCCTCGATAATTATTTAAAAAATTTCCCTTTGCGCCTCCCCCTGAGGCCCATGAGGGCGGAAGGGAGCAGCACCGTAATGTCAGAAACGCAAGTATGACATAACAAAATTAATGAGCCCCTCTACGAACCCCTGACAAAAAACAAAAGGTGAAAACACATTAAATTAAATTTGCATCTTACCTTAGAGCAGAACAGGCTTCACACAGCAACCGACCACCCGTGCGACCAACAAAGTATTCTGACAGGACGTCAACCAGGCTAGAGGCTCAAATCTGACAGTGGCATGAACTCTACCTATAAAGAATATCCACTTAATAACTGCATACTAACATGAACACACCCGCAGGACAAGAATCATATCTGACAGTCTACTTCCTATCCCCTGCCTGCTCCTGAAAAGAAAAACCACCCCTGCGGCTGAGGCATGGGGAACCCGACCCCTGCTGATGCCACAGCTCCCAACTCCTGTACCTTCCTGCGACCCGCAGCCCAGCCAGCAGCAGGCGAGCGAAGACCGAACCATGAGGAGGTGAGAGAGAAAGGCACCCCCCTCCCTAGACAGCAAGGGCTACATGATGGAAAAAGCTCAGACTAACCCAAAACTCACCGACCTGCTGGTAACAATCAGTGCGCAGGAGAAATATTGGAGATATGACGTTTGAACATCCTACAATGTACAACTAGAGATCCCGACCTGAGATTACATTTGCTGATAAAGCAAAGGTATAATCTCCCCGGCAGCTATTGGGTTAAGTAGGTGTCCCCAGGACAGAGAATCTGACGGCTGGGAATCAGTACAGCTGGGACCCCAGAATCTAGGACCATATACACGAATGACCATGGGGGATTACCACACTCTATACTAAACCAGGATTAAGCCAGCCTGGGGTCCTACCGCTGCTGGGGAACTACAAGTCCCAGCTGAAGCGGGGGCTGGGTCAGCTGGAACGTAGAACGTTGTCCCTGAGAAAAGGTCCTGTAAAGAAAAGAAGTGTATCCCAGCCACCCACTTACCACCGCCCGACCGAAACGCCGCAACGCAGGAAAAACACACCACGCGGCGAGATCCGGCAGACGGCGACCGGAAATGACGTCACACAGAAGCGCTCCCGGAAGCCGTGGATTAGGAAGGAGGAGGCTGGGTTATATGTGCCCCAGACTCCTCCTACAAATACAGGCAGGCCTGCGGCCAGCCTTAACATTTGTTATTTAAAAAAAAAAAAACGAGCCTTTACAATTACTTTAATCCTATGTATTGTGTAAAAAGGCTCTTTGATGCAACCAGAAGAGTCTAATTGGATTAATGCCAGGAGCTCTGCTACAGAGTCAAGTTTTAGCAGACCTTATGGCAATGCTGGTTGCATGGCTGTAATGTTGACCCTCTGGGTTCATTACTTTCTAAGTAACTGATGTGAAGCAAGTGTGCATATCAAAAAAGTCCTTTTTTTCAAAGATTCAAAGTATTGAGCAATAGAGCCAAGATGACAACCAGGCAACTGGCATTAGCACAAAGAAAGGTGGGCAATGACAGTCTTTGTTTCTCCAAGCAAGGGTTTCCTGTAAAAGAAAAGCTGATACGTTTTGATGTTATTCACAGACCTGCTAACCCAGCAGGAAGTAGATCAGTCTGAAGATTTAAAGTATGTTAACTTTGTACTTTCCTCCTCCTTTATTTCTGCACAGATGTATTTGCTTGGCTCTGGAAAGTTTATAGTAAAGGATTTATTACAGGAGAAGAGCCACAGATTACACCTGCCACTATGGTAAGCATATGGTTTCTTGCTTGTCTACTTGCTATGTATATATGTACATGTTCATAGATATTAAGGCAGGTATGAAGTGATAAAAGGGTTGGGTGTCTTGTTTTTCTGCTCAGGATAAAGTGACAGAAGCATTCAGTGTCTCACTTATATATGTGTGAATGTGTGTAGATTTGGAAGCAGATATAAAGTGACAGAGGCATTTGGTGCCTTTTATGGTCTCTGTTTACAGCATATAAAAGAATATTAATAGATATGGAGTGACAGAAGCATTCGGTTTCTGTACTTATCTATGTGTATGTGTGACTGTACACTGGTCTGAAAGTGGATATGAAGTGATAGTATCAATTGGTGTCTTTGTCTGTACAGTATACTTTATATGTATGTGAATGTAGATCTAGAAAAAGATATGAAATGTCCGAAGCATTTTTTGTGTTGCTTATCTGCGTGTACAGTATATATGTCACTGTGCATAGATCTGGAGGCTGATCTGAAATGACAGATGCATTCCTTCGTGTTGCTAAACTAAACGTGTAAAATATACATGTCACAGTGCAAACAAACATGTAAAGGCATTCTGCACTTAAATTCTGGTAAAAGAAAAAACACTCTAACCAGCTGTCACTACTGTACCCTGATACAGAATGTATAGCAAATAGAATAAATAAAGTGTGCCGCTAATACAAACAGAAAATGAAAAATATTAGAATTATTGTAATTTCATAAATAAGCAAAAACATAAATTACTTAAAATGCTAATGTGCAACAAGCTCTCCACAATTGTGCAAAAAGAAAAGTCAAATTGCTGAAATGCCGCAAACAGTCCTAAAATATTCAAACACATCCATGAATCATAAATAAAGTGCTTCAACAAAGTGTAAGTCCCCTCCAGAACTCCTGTGTTGAGGTCTTCACACCACTGTGAACATCAAGCCTTTTACCAAAAGAGCCTGTGACCCCCTTTCCCTGGCAGGTCATTATGGGCAATCCTCCAAGGTAACATAAGCAATGCCAGGAGGAGTCCGGCCAAAGGAAAGGTAAAAAGTTGGATGGAGAGACTTGGCTCCCTAATCCTCAAGTAAAACCGCAAGGTGGGTGTATTCACACATCTGTTCCAGAGATCTGTCCCTCGGACACATAAAGGGGGAGCATTCCCAATAGTGTACATTTGTTTAAAACCGCCGTACTTAAAAAAGTTTTTGCACTTACATTCATACGAAGAAGTGCCAGTGAAATTTCTCTCTTAACATGGCCTCCCCTCCATTGTACTGTACTTGTCAAAACCTATGAACAATGTGCCAGTTAGGTTTTTATTATGTAGTACATTTCTTTGAAACTCTGTGCCCCTTAAACCCTCTCTTGATATTGCCAACATTTTCCTTAAGTTCAACATGTAAGGCCCGAGTGGTCCTCCCCACATATTGCAAACCATATGGGCATTGCAATAAATAAACAACCTTCTTAGTTACATGAAATAAATTTGTCAATATTGTATGTCTGAGCAGTTTGCAAAGACTGGAAAACCATAACTTCCTACCCTTAAAGCTGTTGATGTGACTGATATTTCATTTTCAACATAAATGATAGGCTGCAATGTTACTAATAAAGAAAGGCCTGACAGAAAGATTAATAACATTTGGGGCAATCCTATTCCTCAAAGAAGGAACTCCCTTTAAAATCACAGAGGGGTGCGCAGGTAAAAGACAAGCCAGGACTTTATCGCTTTTTAACACAGGCCAATGCTTCTTGATTATATTTTTCACCATATAGTGTTTAGTTGAATATATGGTGATCAAAGACATAATTAAATCTCTCTATATCAGATGTTTTTCTTGCATCATCCCACAACAAATCCTCCCGACTTACAGTTTCGGACTTCACAGATGGTTTTATCTAGTGCTCGCTGATCATAACCCTTTTTCAAAAATCTAGTTTTGAGCAAACCAGCCTGTTCATGGAATTCCTCAATCCGGTTGCAATTCTATCTCAGTCAGAAATTGGACTGAGATGAGCACAGGAGAAGATCGGTGAACACACCTACCTTGCTTTAGGGTTTACTTGGGGATTAGGGAGTCTCTCCATCCAACAGCTTACCTCTCATTTGGCTGGATGCCCCCTGGTGTTGCTTATATTACCTCGGAAGAATACTGTAGGAAACAGTTTGACTGGTGTGGTGTGAAGACCTCAACACAGGAGTTCTGGAGGGGACTCACACTTTGTTGGAACACTACATTTATGATTTGTTTACAACATTTTTATTAGTAAAAAAATGAATTTGACAGATTAGTGTGACAGTATGATGCTTACATCAAGCATAACACGAAAAAGAAAATCCCATCAAAGGGATGCAGTAAGCATGGAACATTGTTCTCCAATACAATAGGAAACATCGGCTTTAGGCCACAATAGAGATCATTCAATGCCCCACATTATACTGTATGATAAGCAAAAACTATGAAACCCCAAGCGATGAATAAAAAAAGTGCATACATACATATATAAATTTTGTATTAAATATGAATTTGTATCACTGTAACCATCTTCACTAGACTGACTCCTGGAACCTAGGAGTGTCAAAGCGAGAATTATACAGAAAAGGAAAAAAAGTGTTTAAGGGGTAGAAAGCCAGAGGGAAAGAAGAGAAAAAGAGAAAAAAAAGTAGGGGGGGCGGGAGTCCACCCCATCGGGGGG
>BLSH010222724.1:238502-252535 GCA_018402905.1 Glandirana rugosa | reverse complement strand
GGCCAAACCATCACTTCTAGGACTCCTTGTTGTTCTTTACGCTGAAGTTTGTTTTTAATGTCATTGGCTACATTTGGAGTAATTGTGCTGCTGCAGAATAAATGTGGGACCAATCACACGCCTCCTTGATAGTATGGCATGATAAATGCTTGTGTTTCTCAGCATTGAGGACACCATTCATCCTGACCAAATCTCCAATTCCATTTGCAGAAATGCAGCCCCAAACTTGCAAAGAGCATCCACCATGCTTCATTGTTGCCTGCAGACACTCATTATGGTACCATTCTCCACGAACAAACTGCCTTTTACTATAGCCAAATATTTCAAATTTTGACTCCTCAGTCAAGAGCAACTGCTGCCATTTTTCTGCACCCCAGTTTCTATGTTTTAGAGCATAGGACATAGAAACAAGACTAAGCAACTCAAATATGCACGAAAACATAGGAACTGGGGTGCAGAAAAATTGCAGCAGGTGCTCTGGACTGTTCAAGCCTGCAGGTTGTATGGCTATTATTGGTGTATGGTCGGTAAGAGTTGCCTGACAGTGGATGGCTGGTGGCAGCACCCATGAATGTAAATTAGCAGATGTACTCCTGATATCAACATGGGCTGATGAATGCATGCCTTGCCTGCAAGTAACTTGCATACCACCTGAAAATCTTTGAAGTACTGTTCAGTGGCATCACTAGGGTTGGTATCACTTGGTGCAGTAAAACATGGCATTACCCCCCCCCCCCTCAGGCGGGGGCATTACCATGTTTTACCGCACTGACGCAGCTCTCCCCTCCTAGCCTGCCACAGTGCTCTGTCCTGCCACTGTGGTGTGACAGCAGTAGCAGAACAGAGCTGTAGACACTTGGCAGGCTAGCGCATCAGACTCTCTCCTGTCTAGCCTCCCACAGTGCACTTAATTGTGTCACCCAAGACTCAACCATGCCCCCACCACAACCCCCCACCCCCCACAGGAGGAGAATACACCGCATTAAAGGGTAGGTGTGGCATAATTGAAATAACAATGACAGGGCCTTACAAAGGCATTGTTAAATACCATGAGTGCAGTATGCGCAGGTTTCAGACGTACACCACATACAGAGTGCAGCGTTCAGGAATGTGATACAAACAGGATGCAGAAGTATGCTGTGTACAGGTTGCACGGCTCAGAAGGATCGCTATGTACAGCCAGTGTGCAAGGATCGCTATGTACAGCCAGTATGCAAGGATCGCTATGTAAAGCCGGGGTGCAAGGATCACTATGTACAGACAGGGTGCAAGAATCTCTATGTTTCAGCAAGGGTGCAGGGATTGTTATGTACAGCCAGGGTGCAAGGTTGCAAGGATAGAGCCGCTGTCGGCTGGGATAGTGGAGCCGCCGCCCGCATGGTAGAGCCGCTGTCGGCTGGGATAGTGGAGCCGCCGCCCGCATGGTAGAGTTGCTGTTGGGCCGGAATAGTGGAGCCGCCGCTCACATCATCCCCCCGCCCCCCCCTCATAGAGATAATGCTGGGCAGGGAGGACTATGTACACCGTGGGGGCACTGTCACCTGTCCTGTTTAAAAGTGAAAGCAGTGAGCGGCGCAAAAGGAGCTGTCGCCGGAGGTGGTTGCCAGGTTAAAAAAAAAGCTCTGGTGTCACCCAGGTGCGGGCCGCACCCCCCCGAATCTCCATAGCAACGCCACTGGTACTATTTTCACTAATGGCACATCGTTGATACAATGTATGCTTACTATTTTCCACAAAAAGGAGGAATCTAGGATTCTGGAAGTCACATTAAATGGGAGTTCAATATCCTGAAGCTTTCACAACCTGTATGTAGTTATGTATTAGGGGCCTCGGTACATGGGATTTATTAGCCCATCTTGTTTGTGTTTTTTTTTCTTCTTCTAGGTGTTTCTTTTAAAGCAAGCAGCTTAAAGGCAGATAAGAAATTAGAATTTGTTCCTACCAATTTACACATTCAAAGGATGAGGGTTCAAGATGAATCTACATCAGGTATGACATGTTAAAAAATAATTGGAGTATTACTGACTCCTAAACTGTCTCTGTCACTAAAAGACAACTAAAGTTGGTTATTTTTTTATTCTCTACCAACAATTAAAATGATCTTGGACTCTTTCATCCATTTTTGGTCTGGCACTCCCTTCTGTATTACTATGATTTGAGCTACTGTCAAGTGAGGGAAGCATTGTTGTGTGGGAGTTGCCTCGCCAGAGCTATTGCACTTGTTTGAAGTTTTTTTTCCATCATCTAACCAAGTACAAGATTGAAAGTTCCCTCTTTAAATATTTGCTCTGGAATTTTTGAAGCAGAGGGTATTTACCTGTCATCACTTCCATCACAATAAAAAAAACAAGCTATTGCTCATTTTATGAGAATGGGTTGAGCCATAAAAATTAGTTATCGGCCAACGGTGCATCCAGAACTCTGGATGAGACTCTTTGGTTCCATCAAAATATATGTTAAACCTATTTTTAATGTATGTGTGTATGATATATATATCAGCACTCCCTGTTGTAGGCTGACATTAGGCCATGGTCTCTCAATTTGCAGCATTGTTTTTAGCCTGTCATCATGCTCCTTTGGCTGTTGGCACACCTTAAAGGCAGCTCAGTACCAGCTGAAGGAGTGATAACCCTGCTGCCAGTTAAGAAGCAGCTGCTAAGTGTTGCCAGCTTGCAGCAGGAAGGGCTGCTATTAGCATGATCTCCAGGTAGGAAACTTTGCAACAGATCTACAAAAAGATTAGCTTATGAAAATGAACAGCGGGGTATAATACTAAACATACTAAAAAATAGATTTAGGTGTTGTATACACTTTAAACCAACCTTACCATAACCTGTGTGGTTATACTTTCACATTGGCTTCCAAGCTCCTATTCTATAGAAGCCATGATTTCCTTACATTGCATTGTTGATGGCCAACTAGCCTGAAACAATTGTATGCAGTTTGGAATAGGTTCCACTATTTGATTAGAGGCTTTACTATGCTGTGCGCCAGCAGTGCTAGAAGCTTGCATGGCTTTGTCATTTTACTATTAAAGTATTGACTCTTTTTATTCACACTGGAGCGGCTTCAAAGTTTCCGACTCTGAAGCTGCCCCGAACAGTGCAAATTCAGCATGGCTTGCAAACTACTTCTGTAATCGCCCCCAAAAGGTACCAGAACCTTTTTCTAAGTTGGAGCGACTTGAGTCTCTCTGATTAGAACTGTTTCATTGCACCGCATGGAGCGTGACTTGTCAGCCGGCCAAGTCGCCTGACAGGTCTCCTCAGTGTGAACCGAGCCTAAAGATGGTTATACACAGCTGATATTTCATCTGATTCCTCCAGAATCAATCTATGATTGGTCCTGTCAGCAGCACCCGTTTTGCCAAAAGTCTATTTAAAAATCAACTGAGCCAGATGGAAAGTTATTGGCCAAACAGTGACTGCATCCTATCATATGCAGGCACTGTTCAGTTATTCAAGTGGCCACAAGTGTTGCAGCTGATTGAAGATAGGGGCTGGCAGTGGAGATTCCCCCATAGGGATTGTGGTATAAATGAGCCCTAAGGGATTTGGCAATACAAAAGCCTCTTTAGCTTCTTACTGTGTTTTCATATTTGTAGTAAGCCTATGTTAATAAGAGAGGTCCTTTATCATTATAATCTGCAGATCAAAACTATGATATAGTGACAATAGGAGCACCAGCTGCCCATTGTCAAGGATTTAAATCTGGGGGGTTACGGAAGATTTTGCACAAGTTTGAAGAAGCAAAAAAAAAGTAAGTTGACTCTTGTATCATCTTTGCTACTTTTATTATCAGAAACATTATGTGTGATGTACGTATACTTTATTATTCCGTTTTATTTCAACTTAGATTTAGAGCTTGCTTAAAGTGTATCCAAACTCCAGATCAAAAATGTATTCTATTGCAGTTTACAAGTCCTTGGATATTGTGGCTGCATTTTCTTTAGGCCTTTTTCCTTTATTTTTCTGCCATATTCATTTAATACAATTCATGTGTTAAACTAAAGCCCTTTGACACATGCCCTTAGGTTTTATATACACTTTAAAGGTAATATAATGGTCACCTATAATAACTTAGGAGATCCATCTATCTATGGCGACTGTTTTCTCATTAAGCAGTACACAGTAGATTTCAAGTTAGTCATTCATCATGAAACAGTTTGGACAGCATGGGGTAATATATAGGGACATTTTCAGTTCAGTATGTAGGACCCGGTACACAAGACATAAAAACTAGGCACTCAGTGGAGACTTTATTGCTTCTAAGAAACATGCAGATTAGAAGTCCTTATCAAAGAACCAGTTATGAGTTAAGAAAGGTAACGTATGTAAGATCCAGTATGCAGGACGTAAAAACTAGGTGTTGACACACATGCTTCTGACGGCAAATGTGCAGATTAGAATTCCTTTTCTGAATTCCAGATATGAGTTCAGAAGGCCAACAAATACTGATACTGCTCAGTTACAATGTCATATACAGTACAACCACAAAGTTGAATACATATTGTTTTGCTTCCTTTAATCACACTGCCTAGCTACTGGGGACTACAGCTTAACTGACATTACATGTTGTTAATTATTGCTTGAAAATCCATTTTTTTGCCCTTATACTAACCCTCTCAGTTGCTGCCTGTGCTTGGCATTGAGACGCTTTAAGGGGATTTTCTGGAAAATTGGAGATGTGTCCAGTATGTCTTGATACAGTAACTTGAAGGGGTTACCACCTCCCGCAACTTATGGGTTTTATTGGAAAGCAAAAGGGTGAACACAGACAGATTTGTCTTGCCAATGGTGAAATCTAGTACTGCAGTATGACTACATATAGAGTTTTACTGAGAGACCACTATAGTGTATTTCTCAAACTACAGGTAGTGTAACTAACACTGGCACAGAGGTCCTGTAACTTTTTTTTCTTTTCAGTAGGTACTGGGAGATGGGTGACCCTTCGTGTTACAATAAATACATTTTCTTTTAAATCACTCTTAAAGAAATCTAATGCTCATATCCAATTATCTTTTCTTTACATTATGCATAACTTTACATGCTTTAGAAAAAAAAGCAAGGAATTGGTGACAATATTTTGCTAATTAACATTTTTAATTAGTTATTATCTAATTTTGCATTTTGTTTCTTGGCTCCTTATAGCAGTTTTGAGGAATGTTGGTGAGTTGGTTTTGCAGTATCCATTAAATCATATGTGTTCATGCTTTTTGTAATACTAGTTTCTTGTGATTTGATTTGGTGAAGTATGGGTCGTCATTACGGCTTTTTTGCATCTTTCATTTAGACACCGGTTTATAGGTCTGTTGCCTATTTTAGCATGGACGAGCTCAAAATTTTGGCACCGCTTCACTTCACAGCTACATGTAGAAGCATAATTGTGTATGCTTTAATTGTGTTCTTCTAAAAGGCTTGTTTTTACTTTAAAGCATGTTTCTGTCATGCCAATATTTAGTTCATATACTGTTCTATTAAAGGTTATTACATTTTCTGTTAAAAAAAAAAAAAATATAAAGGTTATTAAAAATGTGCACAGATTTGTGCAATGTATGTCTACTTTTTTTTTTCTCAACACACCACTGCAACGCAGTGGTGTGAATCGGGCACATAGGAGACAGGGCATATTGCCATGTACATGCGGTGCGACTGCGTTGGAATAACCTCCCAATGCAGTCCTAACGCATTTGGTGTGAATATACCCGAAATGTCCATGTAAAAAAAATACTGAATGCATTTATTTACTTACAAATCAGTTCTAGGAGTTCTGGATTATCATTTTAGTTTTTGTATGGATGCCTTTAAAAATGGATTAAAAAGTTGATTCTGCCTATTCACTTGTGACATAGATGCTGCAGTCCATCTATAGCATCCAGACTTATTGTTGCTCCATCCCCCTTGTTGTGTGATAGTATTCATGTATTACCATGGTAAAAAAGAACTTTATTAGACACCACTGTATCTAGGCTGGTCACATCAAGATTCCAGTGGTATTTCAGAAAAGCAAAAATGTAATCAGTAAAAACACTATGAGTTATTTGGGTCTGCCTGTCTCTAGCGGTTACACACATATAGACTAATTCAGGCGTCAATCCACCTTCTCAGCATGTTGCAGCTGGCAGTGGCGGGGGAGAATTTTGGCTATATACCAATACACTAGATATTTTCAAGGGCTCCAACAGAAGAACTGAATGGAGTGCAGAGAAGGTGGGTGGGAGGGAGGCCTTATAGAAGGAACCTGTCACTTTGCCAGAATTGGGAAAAGTGACCGACTCTCTTCAAAGTTAACCTGTCTCAACCCTGAACCCATGATGAAAAAATGTACATAAGGACACGTGTCCAAAATTGCCTTTGGATCTAGGTTTAGTAATAGGGTAACCGCACTGGCCAGAAGTTAGGATTTGCTTAGAATTACAGATGCCAATATGTCTGGGTCAGCTGTACATTTTGGTTTTAATTGAAAGTAAGCTGAGTAAGCTGATGAAAAGATGCAAAAGTAGAGATTAAAGGGGTTGTAAAATAATTATTTTAAATACTGAAAATCTGCATTCTTATTGCAGGTCAACATCTGTACAAAATTACTTTATATGTATAGTTATTATTCCTGTAACAAATTGAGACACAGATTTATCATATCAATAATTTTCACCAGAGATTTACCTTTATATTTTCCTAAAGACGACTACGTGTTCTCTTGGGTGTTCATTTAAAGTGAACCTGACAAGTGCCTGACAGTACCTGTATTTTTAAACTGATCCCTGTGGGTCTTGACTTCTACCCAAGTTTAAATCAATTCCTGCCCCTTCTAATGTTATGGTCCACCTTGGCATATGCTAGAACTTTAGTGGGCAACAATGGCTCTCGCATTTAGGAGTTTAATGACAGGGGTGAGGCTTAGTGCCAGGAAGGGGTGTGGATCATAGGTACCTATAGGAACTTTCAGGACATCAGCCCTGTTGCTGCCTAGCAACATTTTAGCCCGGGTAAGTTTGACTTTTAATATTTTAAAGGTGTTTTCATTATCACATTTTCCTATCTTAGAGGGAATCAAAATGGGGATGTCTGTGCTATGTGAAGCCCATCTAACAGGAGCATGATATTCATCCACTCAATGTGATCTGTGTATAACAAGCCTGCCTTGATGCGTTCACTTTGTCTTTTCATGAGTGTTTCACATGTGTGAATACATGAGTTACCTGTTCCATGAATAATAAAGGATTTTATTATATTGACTATATTTTTTTGTTGCAGTACTTCAGCATGCCCCCAGTCTATTGTTTACATACCACAGGACATTATCCGAGCCAAGGAGATCATTGCTCATATCAATACTTTGAAGACACAAGTCAGTTATTATGCTGAAAGGCTTTCCAGGGCAGCCAAAGACAGATCAGCCAGTGGCATTGAGCGTACGCTGACGATTTTGGCAGATAAGGTGTGTACCTCCTTACAAATGTAGTTATGTTATAAACTGTCCCTCCATCCCCTAGCTCCAGGTAGCCAGATAATACTTCATGGAACTTGAAGGGGAGCCCACCCCTCCTATCTTAAGTCTATCTATCTATCTATCTAACATTACTTCTTTCGCAACTCCCACCCCCCATCACTGTCATATATTTTAAAAAAACTAAGATTTCTGAACTACTTTATTGGAATATAGACATTAAACCATATGTCATATTAGTGAGACTATTATTTGGTATACATTTTACATTTAATGCTATTGATTCATTTGTGTGCCCTTCTCTGAAACCTTCGCTGCTTGCCGACCAGCTGCCGCTGTTTTATGGCAGCAGGTTGGTTTTTCTGCGCGAATCGCCATCATGGTATGTCAGCTCGCGCAGGGGCAGTTGCGGGTGGGAGCGCGAAGGCTCGCGCCCGCTGCACGCTGCGTGAGAGTGCCCGCGACTCAGGATCGCATTCTACAGAGGCACGGGATCTGCCAATGTAAACAAGGTCAGGGGACATGACAGAGATCTACTGTTCCCAGTGATCGGGAACAGTGAGATCTGTCATGTCCTTGCCAGCCCAGCCCCCACACAGTTCTACAGAGGCAGAACGGGGATCTGCCAATGTAAACAAGGTCAGGGGACATGACAGAGATCTACTGTTCCCAGTGATCAGGAACAGTGAGATCTGTCATGTCCCTGCCAGCCCAGCCCCCACACAGTTGGAATAGGCTGAGGAAACACAGTTAACCCTAGAGTTTAACCCCTTCCCTGCCAGTGACATTTATACAGTAATCAGTGGCTATTTTTAGCTCTGATCACTGTATAAATGTCACCGGTCCCAAAAAAGTGTCCGATCTGCCCGCCGCAATGTCGCAGTCCCGATAAAAATCGCAGATCACCGACATTACTAGTAAGAAAATAATAATAAAAATGCCATAAATCTATTCCTCTATTTTGTAGACGCGATAACTTTTGCGCAACCCAATCAATATATGCCTATTGCGATTTTATTTACCAAAAATATGTAGAAGAATATACATCAGCCTAAACTGAGGAAGAAATTTGTTTTCTTTTATATATTTTTTTTGGGGGATATGTATTATAGCAAAAAGTAAAAACAATTGTTTTTTTTTTGTTTTTTTCAAAATTGTCGCTTTTTGTTTGTTTATAGCGCAAAAAATAAAAACCGCAGAGGTGCTCAAATACCACTAAAAGAAAGCTCTCTTTGTTGGAGAAAGGATGTCAACTTTGTTTGGGTACAACGTGCAGTTGTCATTTAAAGCGACGCAGTGCCGTATTGCAAAAAATTATCTGGTCAGGAAGTGGGTAAATCCTTCCGGGGCTGAAGTGGTTAAATAAACAAGTTATAAAAACTCAGCTTGAGTGTCCATATATCTGCTGTAAATTGAAAAGCAGATTTTGTATGTTTGCTGTTTGTGTTTAAAAGGTTAGATATTTATTAAAACTTGCACAGTCAATTGTCAGCAATAAGGGAAGGCTTTATAGGACCAATTGCCAGAAATGGTGTGTGGGCCATGAAGTTATATCGTCTACTTTTTCAAAATGATCAATATACTGTATTCTGGATCAGCTGGAATTGGAGGGGCAGAGCAGCACATATTTTATAACTAACTGGAGCTGGCCTTCAGAGGTTGTTATATTGTTAAAGTGCCCCCCCCCCATTGGTTCACTGGCTGTGATTGACAGCAGTGGAAGCCAACGGCTCCTGCTATTGTCTCGGCCAATGAGGAGGGAGAGTCTCTAGAGAGCCGCGGCACATCGCTGGAGGCTCAGGTAAGTGTTAGGGGGACTGCTGCACACAGAAGGTTTTTAACCTTAATGCACAGAAAGCATTAAGGTAAAAAACCGTCTGCCTTTTAGAGCTTTTTTTTTTTACAAATGAAAGAACTTTATTTAACATCTATGTCTGTAAAATAAGTTGTCAGCTAAGCAGGAAAGCACAAGCGTACCTGCATATAAGGTAAATGTATACATTACAATGAAGAGGAGTAGCATGTGTAACAGAGCCCTCAACTAGAATCAAATGCATGAAGGTTTACAAAGGATATAGTTAAACTGGTGCAGTGAAATCACATGAAGCAGGGAAAATAATTCCTAGTAGGAAGCGGGAAGGAAGAAGAGAAAGGGGGAGGAGGGAGGGAAAATGGAAGGGAGAGGCAGGGGAGGAGAAAAAAGGGGAGGGGGGCAGAGGGACAAAGGGGGAGGGGGTGAGACCAAGGAGAAGAATTAAGCATAAAGTGTACACGACACAGGCAAATTATCTGCTTCCAGACTAGGTGGAGAAATCTCCATTTGTATAGATCCCTAGGAATCTATCCAGGAGGACCAGATCTTGTCAAATTTACTCGGACAATTCCTGTTGACATACGTAATTTTATACAAAGGTAAAACAGAGTTAAGTGTATTCCGCCATGCAGACACAGTAGGTGGTGCAGTGGCTTTCCATTTAAGTAGCACCTCTCTGCGTGCATAGTACATAGCATATATTAGAAAACTTCTCAAAGTGGAGTTTTCAAAAATATTTAACAGTAGAGCCCTAAGGGTATATTCCGTCACTTGCTTAAAGAGGAAGTAAACCCAGATGGGGTTTGCTTTCCTCTATATTCCCCTGTAATGTAGAAGCATAATGGGCTACTATGCATCGCATAGTAGCCCATTATATGCCACTTACCTGGAAACGAAGCCTGCGATGTCCAGCGCTGTCCCCTGTCCTGGTGGCATCCATTTTCAGCCCCTCTTCCTTCCGGGGCCAGTGCTGTGACTGGCAGGAGCCGCGTGACGTCACTCCAGCGCGCGCAGGAGCCGCCAGTTACGGCACAGTCGCAGAGGAGGAACGGTACTGTGCACGTGCCGACATGATGTCGCACAGCAAATACTCTGCATATCTCCTGAACTGTACAGGACCAGACCATATGGATAAAGGACGCCTCCACCATCCCACACCGTGGACACAGTGAGGATCTACTTGGATAAATGGCCGCTAATCTCCGTGGTGTATAATAGGCCCTGTGTAAAAATTTCAGCTGTATGAAATGGTCTCTAGCAGAGATCATATTTGTGACATAGGATGATACACAGGATTCACAGGATCCACAGGATTCACAATCTTCTTCAGAGAGGAAAGGTATGTCCTGTTGCCATTTCAAGAAGACTCTAGTTAATCTAGTGGAAGAGACCAAGGAAAGGCGGAAATACAGTGAAGACAAAGGCGCGATCAAGACCTTTGCCGTTAGCAACCGCTCCACTGAGTCTGATTCTAGAGTGATGCTACTGGGGAATTGCTGTCGGGAACGTGCCTCACCTGCAAGTACCTAAAGACCATCCAGTTGGGAAGGTTAAAGGCCTCCTTCAGCTCTTCATATGTACGCAACCTACCAGGTGCTTCAGCCCAACAACCCCCCCCCCCCCTAGATGCCCACAACTAAGGGTCTGGTATATAACGCATATGTGGAAGGGTATATTACGTATATGTGGAAGGGACGGGTTACCCCACAGGGGGATGTGAGGGGGAATGTCATCAGGGATCGATACCCCACTTTGGCTCGGTGCCAAACAGTTATAGTCGTCCGCATTAGGCCTGTAATCCTGGGATGAGATTTCATCCTGCAGAATACAAGATTACTTAAGGTAGCGTAGGAGTCCATTATAGCCGCCTCAGCTGTCACCACAGGGTTGTCTCTGGGCTGAGCGAACCACCATCGTACTGTTACAAGTGTACCCACCCAGTAGTACACCAGGAAGTTTGGGAGAGACAGGCCTCCCTGGGAGGTTGGCAGCTGTAGAGTATTCGAAGGCAATTGAGACACCCTCCCCGACCATAGGAAGGAGACTACAGCCTTTAGTTTGTTAAAAAAACAACATCGGGAGAAGAGCAGGGCATTTTCTAAATAGGTAAAGAAACTTAGGGAGAAAAACCATTTTGATCAAATTAACTCTGCCCACCGTTGTAAGAGAGAGCAACCTCCACCTTTAGAGTCACTTTAATGAGAATGACTTCATGTTTTAGTAGAAATGAATATACTGGCATTTCGTTTTTTGTGTTCTTATAGCTCTATCTTTTCTTTTCAGACAAGGCAGCTGGTCACGGTGTGTGATTGCAAACTATTAGCTAGTGCAATACAAGGACTCAATGCTGCTAGGCCTGACTACATAGCTTCCAAAGCTTCTCCTACATCTGAGGCAGATCAAGTTATGCTGAGGAATGACCAGGATACTCTAGTGGCACGATGGACGGGCCGGAGCAGCAGGTCATCACTCCAGGTGGACTGGCACGAGGAAGAATGGGTATACATGCCCCCTATTGCCTTAAATTTGGTATTAGTAGCTGTAAAAAAAAAATACAAAGAGTTACAGTTGGACAGGTCATGCAGCAATGAATACTTTTCTGGGGGTGTAAACCATTGATACTATAAAATAAAGTGGAGCCTCAACCAGCACTTTGGCTTAGCTAGGACAAAGACGCTAGAGTTTTTAATTGATGTCTGTGTCCCCGTTGTCCTGGTAGCCACTGACACTAGGGCAGAAAGTGATTGGGGGAGGGGGGTGGTGAACATTTTTGAAGTTGAACATTTTCCAATGGGGCCATCTGCATCTCTGAAAACTGTCTAAGGGGATTTTTTTTTTTAAGAGATTTCCTCTCACTTCCTGTTGTGTCTCTGGAACAGGAAGCAAATTACAATTTTCTCAACTGTGACAGCAAAATAAAAAGAAAAAAAAAACAGTCTGGGATGTTATCCCTTTCCTACTCTATCCAAAACTGAACAGGCAAAATTAGACTGCTGATTATTCACAAACCTTGACAAAACACAGTTGAGATAAATTACTTTCATTTATTATACTTATTTGTCTCTAGAACCATCTGAATGGAGCCTATGTTTACGTATCTGTCTCCAAGGGTATAACTCTTGCCCTCACTTTATCTGAGCCCAGTATAAAGCACGTGCTCACTAAATGTCATGTGAAAGTGTAATTTATTTGTGCAATTGATTGTTTCAGGATAAAGTCTGGTCAAATGTGGAGAAAAGCCTTGAATGCATTATTCAGCGGGTTGACAAACTTTTGCAGAAGGAGCGCCTACAAAGTGACAGCTGTGATGATGTTTTTCATTGTGAGATTAGCTGCACTAGCAAGAAAGGTAATCCAAGAAGAGCGTATTGGATAAACCCAGAGGCCTCTGATGATGGGGCTGTGTTGTCATCCACATCATCTCCATGTCCTGCATGCCATCCCTCCCAGTTTACAAGTGCGTATGACTGTGACGTCACTTCTCAGTATCTCTGCTTCTGCTGCACTAACCTTTAAATAGCAGAAATGCTTACCAGCTCATTGTGCTTTTGTCTTAAAGCATTAGGCTGATAACTCATGCTATGTGGCAAACATACCATGCCTCCACACTGTTAGGGTTAAGTGCTCATTTGGGTCTAGAGGACTGGAAAAAGCAGTTTTTACTTACCCAATCCCTCACTCTCAGCAGCTGGTGCTTTCCTCTACTCCTCTATGCTTCAGCAGTCCCTTGGTGTCCTCATGCCCAGTGCAGAGTTATGGGCTCTGCATTGGACTTGATCAGGTCAGAGGCCTGCAACTTTCAGAGAATAGGGGAGAAGAGGCTGTAGGGGTAATCTTACATTGTGAAGGAAACCTACGGGAGAGGAGGATCAAGTATGTAGAAGTGCTTATTGCAAACCCCTAGCCATAAACAAGCATTTAACTCTTGCAGAGCACTCCAGTCCTACTGCAAAGGAGGATGTTTACTTTCTTTGAACTATGTTAATGTCTACTCATCTTTCATATTATGGAGTCATAACAGGCAGTCTGACATTTTCTATAGTGTGTTATGTGGTTATTCTAACATATGGCATGAATTGCAGGTAGGATTAACAGTGTGTCCATGTAGTTTGGATATGATGCATATTTGCTTTCTGTGGTTTAAAGGAAGTGCAGCCATTCAATATCCATAATTTTGTGTCTTTAATAACATGGCAAGATCTAGTATTGATTAACCTTATCATGATTTTCTTTAATTATGACATCTGATCTCTTTTTGTTTCCTTTAAGTGATTAATCACTTTTCTGCCACTTAACTCTTACTGTGTATGTATGTGTGTATGTGCTCTGGGTTTTCCTTACTATTTATTTGTTTCAGGTACTTTTACATAGCGCCGTCAATTTACGCAGCGCTTTACATATACTAGACGTTTCATAGTCCTTTTCACATATTTCTATTACAATGTTATTGATTTGTATTTACAGAAATGCATCACTGTAGATGGAGATTGTTTTACGTGATGCTTTGAAAATGTTTTACAAAACGATTTATGTTAATCGTTGGTGATTAGATTTTGGATTAAAGTGTAACTAAAGGCAAAACTTTTTTTTCTCTTCCGTTCACTGACAGACACAGCCTTCTTATGACACATGGGGGTTATGCTCATCCTACTAGGAGTAGACTAGGCAAAAACAAACCAAACAAAAACGGATCAGATGAGGATCATCCTACTCGTATTGGGGGTACACAGTATTCTTCCGACACAGACAGTCACTTGCCTTCTCTTTTTTTTCA
>BLSH010222724.1:220859-233516 GCA_018402905.1 Glandirana rugosa | reverse complement strand
TTAATAGAGGGGAAATCTTCCAATGGGGACTCTAGTTCACTAGTTTTGATGACTTGGGGCACCCAAGGAATTCCTTTAATTTTCAGGGATTTCCTCTCACTTCCTGTTTTGGCTATGGAACCGGAAGTGATGGGCAATCTCCCCAATGGGGACACAGATGGCAGAATAAAACAAAAACATTAACTGACAAAAACCCTCCTTTTACTCTATCCGAAATGGGAAAAAATTGCCTATAGTTCTGCTTTAAGTTTATATACTTCTTGTTGTAGTTTTCTCTTTTTAACGATACTAGTGCAGTGCATAACATGTCAATAGTATACCATGTTCTAGCTATTCCTCTGATCATTTGTTTTTATGTTAGTCCAGTATCATCCCTTAAAAGAATTCACAATCGCTCTATATAAAAAAAATGGAGTAGGATTAAGAAAGGGTATTTCCAACTATCTGTAAAGAAATGGTGTTATGAGAAACTGCATAGCTCAAAGGTTAGCAGTGATGTATATTTTAAATGGAATTCTGAGTACAAACCCAACAAACCTAATAGCTGCACACAGGGTGTAAACTTTCCCTGTGTATGTCTCCTCCTGAGACATCTCCACTGGTTTCCATTATCAATGCCAATGCATACTCTAATTTTGCATTTGAAATTGTTGCAGGAGATATAGACTGAAGTGAATCTGCCAATATCCTCTAGATGCAGAAAGTAGTATCAAAGGGATATTTTATGTGCTAGTAGAGAAAACAATATACATATATATATATATATATATATGGACAGTAAACCTAATAATAATAATTATGGCTGCTTTTTGAAAGCCATCTATAGTGTGCAAGCCATCTATATCAGTAAAGTAATGCTCTAAGTATACTGTGTTACCTCTGGGTTATGTTTTTCTGTATGCCAGTACATTAAACTGGCAGGCATTTGGTCTGTGGAGTCTGGACATGTGACTTCCCTCTATTTCTGGATTCTGTTTGCAATGTTATCAGCTTTTCCCTAGGGCTTTGCATCAGTGCACTGTTAACACTTTAATGGCCAGGTCGAAAATATTACATGTATAAAATTATCGTGCAGCGTCTGTACTTTGACTGCAATACTCCAAATCTGTATACGTAATTAAAGATTGTTTCTGTTGTATTTATTTATTTTTAACACCAGAAGTGTTCCTACTTTCCCTGCTCATAAGTTGCATGGTGATTTAACAACTGTGGTGAATGATGACAGTTATAAAATCTGGAAATCCTCTTCAGTGTGTTGATGAAGGTGTTGTAATGTTTTTTAGGAGAAGTTAACTGAACAGCAGGTTAATGACCTGAAAGAATAAATGATCATTAGAATTTGTTTCTGAGATTACCCAATATGTACATTGCTCTTAAAGCTAAATTCTTTTCTCTAGGCTCCCCCCTGGAGGCCTCCAAGCAGTATTTTTTATACATTTTTTTCAGACGTCTTTAGGCTTGTCATATGGTGCACACAGGTCGGGGGGGGGGGTCCCTCAGTGATGCAACGAGTGGTTCCTACATCAATATGTCTGTGGCTCTTTTTGCAAAATTACACTGTGAATGTGGGGCTCAGTGGTAATTGCACTCACAGTATGTCTTCAGTCTACAGGACCGAGGACACCTAATGTTGAAATGGAATTGCTGTGGTGTGACAGCACCAAATAGGAAGTGATTATTGCAGCGAGAGTGGCTTTTCCACAATGTTATTTACTGCTCGTGAACTAAACTTACAAAATAGCCTGAAATTTGGCTTTAAAGTAGTTGTAAAGGCAGAAGGTTCCTTATCTTAGTGCATTCTATGCATTAAGATAAAAAAAACATTCTGTGTGTAGCAGCCTCCCCAGCACTCCCTATGTACTTACCTGAGCCCCCTCTTTCTCCAGCAATGTCCACGAGTGTCTTAGCCATCCAGGACTCTCCTCCTGATTGGCTGAGACACAGCAGTGACATCATTGGCTGTCAATCAGAGTCAGTTAGTCGGTGGGGCCGGGTCGGGGTTAAATGTCTAAATGGACACACGGAGCTGTGACTCAGCTCGGGTGCCCCCATAGCAAGCTGCTTGCTCTGGGGCACTCAACAGGAGGGAGGGGCCAGGAGCAGTGAAGAGGGACCCGAGAAGAAGAAAATCCAGGGTGCTCTGTTCAAATTTACTGCAACAGAGCAAGTAAGTATAACATGTTTGTTTTGTTTTTTGTTTTTTTTAAAACGAGACTTTTCAATCACTTTAAGGCCTCATACACACGGACGTTTTTTGACGCCGGCGTTTTCTGGCATTTTTTGCAGCTCTCCATGTTAGTCAATGGCCCCATAAAAACGTCGGCGTTTTTGAGCTGTAGATGGCGTCGGCGTTAGTGAGCTGAAACTAGAACCCACAGCCATCGCGTTCTGAGGCTGTAACGTTTTGGCATGTTTTGACGCCGACGCCACAATATGCCAAGAAACGCCAACAAACGCCACCTAATATTATACCGGCGTTTTCCGCCGTTTTTTTGACGCTGACGTTTTTAGGTTGAAAAATAGCAGAGGGATGATTTTTTTTTAAAAATGCCTATTGACGCCGACGCTCACTAACGCTCAAAAACGCCGATGCCAACTTTTTTTCCTTGACGTCGGGCCCGACGTTTTGTTTATTTTTTTAGAAACGTCCGTGTGTATGAGGCCTAAATGGTATCTGTGCTTTTAAGTGAAAGTGCAGGAAGTAGGCGCACATTTCTCAGATGCAAAGCTAAACTGATCATAAGGTGAAAAATGCATAAGAGGTTACTTTAGAGAACATTGCATATCAAAATGATCCGCTTGCATGTAGCCAGATCTAGGTGTTTGCAAACCTGCTTTTCTGCTACTTACAGCTGCAAGCTTAGTACTAATGTCTTTAGGATGCTCAGACCTTTGCTTGCAGGTTTTTTTGTTTTGTTTTGTTTTTCTTGGAACTTTTTGTTTGCTGCCCCCTAATCATGCATGTCGCACCTCCATTTCTATGCAGATAGCAGCTTGACTACAGAAGAGGCCGGTCCAGGTATGTGCTACTTTCCATTCATTGCTTTTTTTCATTTGGTAATTATGTTTTTTCCTAACGTTTAGTTTGCTATCGCAGATTCCGCTGCTTTAGTTAAGTTGTTAGTAGTAGTATTTTTTTTTTTTTTTTTTTTTTTTTTTTTTTAGGAGATAAGTTTTATAATATCATAGTACCAGACTGCATTTACATACTACATTTTTGATTAAGGTTTTTAAATGTATCCCTTATGGGTTCTTCATAACAAAAGGCATTAAATATTCAAGGATCAGTGTTTTTTTGCTTGTACTCTAGTGCAGTTAATGCTCAGCCATTTCTAATTTGGGGCCCCTTACTGCTCGTTTGTTGTTGTTTAGGGGCGCTGAGCATTCGTTTTTGCACATCTGGAAATAGGATTTTTTATTTCCTTTCTGGTCTTCTAACCCGAAGCTGAGTAGCTTCCCCTATATTTCATATGTATTCACATGAAATACTAGTTGTATGCCTGTGCCACCTGCTGTAATGTTTCAAATATGATTGCAATGTAGTAGACCTTTTGTAAATCGCAAATCAAATGAAATATTTTTGAGTGACTTTTAAAGGTTCAAAAGGCTACCATTATCCAAGCTGGCCACCATTTACCATACAGTTTTCCAGATTTAGGTTTGTGTTTTACATCATTACCATACCCTTATTATTCCGATTCTTTAACTGGCAAAACAGACCCAGAAAGCATGGTCCTGGAAGCTCAATAAGAGACTTCTGAAGGCAGAACAACACCAAAAGCCCTAACTGACGAACTTAACCACCTCAATACTGGGCCTATTTTCTGGACTTGGTGTTTACAAGTTAAAACCATTTTTTTTTGCTATAAAATTACTTAAACTCCCCCAACATATATTTTTTTTCTTTTAACACCCTAGAGAATAAAATGGCAATCGTTGCAAAACTTTATGTCGCACCGTATTTGCACAGCGGTCTTACAAGCGCAATTTTTTTAAAAACAAAATTCACTTTTTTAAGTGAAAAAATAAGATGCAGTAAAGTTAGCCCAATATTTTGTTTCATATTGTGAACGATAATGTTACGCCGAGTAAATTGATACCCAACATGTCATGCTTTGAAATTGCGCCCGCTCGCAGAATGGCGACAAACTTTGCAACCTAAAAATCTCCATTGGTGATGTTTAAAAATTTCTACAGGTTACCAGTTTTGAGTTACAAAGGCGATCTAGTGCTAGAATTATTGCTCTCGCTCTAACGATCGCGGCGATACCTCACATGTGTGGTTTGAACACCGTTTTCATATGCGGGTGGGACTTGCGTATGCGTTCGCTTCTGCGTGCGAGCTCGCAAGGACGGGGCGCTTTAAATGTTTTTTATTCTTATTTATTTTACTTTTTATTTTTTAATTTTACACCGTTCTTTTTAAAAAAAAAAAAGAAAAAAAGTTGATTACTTTTATTCCTATTACAAGAAATGTAAACATTCCTTGTAATAGAAAAAAGCATGACAGGACTTCTTAAATATGAGATCTGGGGTCAAAAAGACCTCCGATCTCATATTTACAGTTAAATGCAAAAAAAAAAAAAAATTATTAAAAAAAATGACAGTTAAAAAAAAAAAGGGCACTTTAAGAGCATTAGACGGAAGTGACTTGTGACGTCGCTTCCACCCTACAATGTTATGGAGCCGAGTGGGCGGCATCTTCCGCTCACCCGGCTTCCTGTGCAGGGGGGGGGAACGGACCCGTTCATCTCCGCCGCTGCCGACTGTCCGGTAAGTGGCAGAGATGACAGGAAGGTGGCGGGGGGCACCTCGCTGGGGTTCTCGCTGTGAATCCGCCGCTGAGCTCACTTTTATCCTGTGCAGAATCGCCGGCACTAAATAACGGTATCTGAATGGTGCCTGTAGCTGAAGGCACCATTCAGATGTCTCCACTCAAAGTCAAGGACATCATATGACGTCCTTGGTATTGAAGTGGTTAAGAAATATTTTGCGGATAATCTCACCATAGAAACAGACCCATTATATATCCTGGAGGCACATAAGTGTGTCATTAGAGGTATGTTCAATAAACTATGCCCCACGTTTAAGAAACTAAAAGCAGCACAAATCTCCTTGCTAGACCAAATATAAAACTAGGACAATCCCACAAATATACACTAGCACAAGCTGCAGCTATGAAAGATTCATGGAGATTACTATGAACCTGGAAACAAAATGGGAAAGGTTTTTGCTAGATCCCTCAGGGAATCCTGAATTAAATCATGTATACCCTAAATAGCAACACAGACTGGAACAAAGCTCTATTGGTTTTAGCATATAGCAGGACAGCTCCAAGAGTGCTATCATGCCTTATATAACCTCTCACAGAGCCAGCAGGGGAAAACAGCGGACACATGGAACAAGATATCGACACATATCTGCATTCATTAGGCATGCCCACCCTTCCCCAGCAAGTTAGAGACCTCATGGAATCCTCCATTCATAGTGAAGAATTCAAGAGGGCCTTAAAAGTTATGCAGCAGGGCAAAGCCACAGGACCTCATGTTCTAACTCTGACCTACTACAAGACCTAGTCTTTTCCTGCCCCCACGCTTTCTCAAAGCCTATAACTCTAAATAAAGAATTTACCAAGAAATGTAAATCAATCTGCTTTTAATTCCCTCAAAACTTTAAGAGTAAAAATAGCCTATTTGTTTCTCAGAATCTGTTTCTATAGAATTAATTTACCAAAGTGAACTGACATTACCCATTCTAAAACCATCACTGGTAGTATCTGTGTTTAGTGATGATTCTTGGGTCCTTTCCAGTGTTAGGCACTTGTGGCACACGTAAGTTGGGTTTGGATGATCATTATACTGATAGTTTTTTTTTTTCAATCAGGAGAATGGAGTGAGGCACTTTACCCTTTACTGAGCACTCTGACAGACTGTGTAGCTATGATGAGTGATAAAGCAAAGAAAGCCATGGTGTTCCTCCTAATGCAGGACAGTGCTCCCACCATTGCCCTGTGCTTAAGTCTCCAGTACCGCCGAGATGTTGTCTTCTGTCAAACAGTATGTCACAATTTTTTTCTTTCTTTTTAAGTACAGCTTAAAAGCAGGAGATCAAGCTTAGAATACCATCTGGTTATTAACGGGGTGTCCAAAAAAGAAAAGGTTCTACTACCCCAAATTATCCAAATATCCTCCTGAGCTGTTGGGTGCAGGATAAGCAGTGGCACAGCTGCCAACGCGATTAGTAGAAGATGATGATCTGCAACTCGTGAAGGCCGTCATGGCTGAAACGCGTTAACATCTGCTGTACCTTATTTGGCTTTTATGGAGTATCAATAAATTCTGAGCTATTTAAGAGCATGTATGAAGTTGCAGATCATCATCTTTCATTAATGGGGTAGATCTAAATTGGGTGCCTTCAGATGAACCGTAATCTGTAGTTGAGGGTTTCCTATCTTCCCGGGCCATACATGGTTCTTTATTTTTTAGCAGCACAGCAGCTTTGCCATACAGGTGACATTAATGAAATGACATCAAATTTTCAAAATGGCACAGATTGGTTTGCTTTCTCTCTGTTCTTCGTTATGTTCTGTTCTTTTTAATAAAGTATTTGAACTAAATAACTTTTTACGTCCAAAGTTCTGAAAATCTCTTTCATGTTTGCCTTTTTAATTACACGCTTCAGCCTAAAAGCAACCTGTATAGAGAAAATACCTTGATTTTGAAACAGCTATTTGTCTGGTTGTTAGACTGGTCCAAATGCTTTGGTAGCTCTGACTGCCTTTGACCTCACTAGCCATGTGCTTGTTCTGAGTCAATGGCTTAAAAATGATTGATACCAGAGACAGCCAAGGTTTAGCACTTTTAAAAGGAGGTCAGCAATGACCGCCCTCTCAGTCCAGGATTCCTTTAAACAATCTGCCATACATGGCCTGTACATACATGTAGCTGTATGCTAATCATTGGGTTTTACTGTATAAATGTCTAAAATAAGACTTAGGGTTTTCCTTTTTTTCTTACAGGTTTTTCTATAGTTATGTTTGTAGTGAAAAGGGCTGTGATTTATAAAAAAAATACAACTTTGTTTTTTTTTTGTGGTTTAATAGTCACGCTCTGGAACCTCCTTAGGGGTCCTTGCCCATAGGTTTGGACACAAGTATGCTTTCCAATATTGCATTGTCACTGAAGCAAAGAAATAATTCTAGGTAATATGTTCTTTCTCTGTTTCAGTTAACAGCTCTGATCTGTGGCTTTATCATCAAACTGAGAAACTGCCTTCATGATGATGGTTTTCTACGACAGCTGTATACAATTGGCCTGCTTGCTCAGTTTGAAAGCCTTCTCAGCACCTATGGTGAGTTGTTTGCAGAATAAACCTCAATTCTATCTAGACGGTAAAGCCATTCTATTTTCTGGTGTCATATGCCCTGCTCATAAAAGGTTGGATGCTAACAAGACCCGTACCCTGACTTTCTATTGCTTTTTCTTGTTGCAGATTTCATGTGACAATTTTAACTTCATATGCTGCCTGGTTTTTGACTAAACAAAACCTCAATCCATATCCCCCAGTTAGACATCCCTTTTGGATTTCTGATTTCTAGCAATGGTGACCCAAGTTTTGTGCACACCCTGACCTAGGCTATATAAATGATTACAAAGATCATCACATATCCAATTACTATTTGTACTCTTTTGTTTCCCCTGATATGGAGGTGACCGACAGAAATGGGGTTGGTAGATTGGTAAGGGAGGGTGTTAAGGTAACTATAAGTTTCCCTTCAGTGTCACAGAGCTTTGTCAAAGTCAAACAGTCTGAAAAAAGAGAGTGGGTATAGATAGCTTCTTGTGGCAGCCCAAGAATCCATTAAAGTTTTGGATCTATAGCTTAGATCTTAATGTGTGTCTTTTTCAAGGAAGAGGAACTCCTTGGCAGAGAAGGTATTTGTCCAGAAATAGTTTTAAAAAATAAAAATTAGAGACTTTGTTTCTTTTTTCAGTTGACATATTTAATTAACATGCTTCCACCATTTGCCTATAGTCTCAAATATGTAGTTTTCCTACGTCTTGGATGTTCCTCCATGTATTTATTTTTTTATTCTTTGACATGGTTCTTCAGACAGCAGTGGTTCCCAGTTCTCGGACAGAAAATAAACACATTCTTTTCAAACCTTTTTGAAAGAGAGCACTCTACCACTTTCTTGTTCCGCATACTGAGTTGCAGTGCTTGTTTGTGGCACTTCCATTTGACACAAATATGGAACAGGGAAGCTGTACTCTGGTAATGCAGATCCTCTGCTCCAAAGCTTCTGTGGCTTCATAGCAATAGGATGCTACCAGCTTTATTATTTAGGCAGGGCTTCTGATATGGGGATACCACCAGTAATGGCCCCCCATCAGTTCAACAGGGGGGCCCAGGCAGCTGTCTTGGTGGTTTTTCCACCTAAATGCTCCTCTCCTGAAAACACTGGTGGTGCTTTAGTTTCCTGCCTCTAAACTCTCCTGCATGGACATCTAGGCTAGCCTAGAGAGTTCTATAGAGGCAGGGAAGAAAACGGCCAGTAAAAGTGGCCTTTTTGACAACTTGTGAGCAGGCCTTAGAAGTACTACTGATAGACTCCATCTCTTGTATGCTTTGGTTCTTGATTCAATCCTCAGCATTGTAGTGCCAACTTCACCTTCATGTTTGTAGCATAGTAACTTTATCATTATGTATTTTGAAAGCTAGACTACAGAACAATAAAAAGTAAGTTTAAAATATGTGGGTTTTTTTTAGTGGCTCAATTGTTTCATGTTTAATCTTGCAAGTCTACTTTATTAAATAGGAACTGGTTCAAGCCCACTGGTGGTTATAAAGATAATTTTGTCTTTCTTTTTCAGTTTTTATTGCCAATATATTCCCATTATATAAACATGAGCACATATTACACTATAATCCTGCAGTATGTGTATTGGTTTTAAGTCATGTAGCTATCTGCCACTCTGAAATAGTTGACCTCTATGCTCTTTTGGATTGGTACTCCCTGTGTTTCAGTGACCTCAACGTCAGTACTACGTTTTAAATCATATTGCTACTCTTAATACAGGATATCCAGTGGCATAATAGTGCACTTTGGCAATATTCATTTATCCAGCTCTGACATATTTAGCAATTGTTTTAAAAAGAACATTGAATCATTCATAGCTGTCTTCTGTCAATATCAAATACACCAGGGATAAGCAATTAGCGGACCTCCAGCTGTTGCAAAACTACAAGTCACATCATGCCTCTGGCTCTGGGTGTCATGCTTGTGCCTGCAGAGTCTTGCTATGCCTCATGGGATTTGTAGTTCTGCAACATCTGGAGGTCAGCTAATTGCATATCCCTGAAGTACACCATCAGTTATAATAACACTGTTTGTGACAGAAATGCTTTAACCAACTGATCTGTATTTTGGGTGGGAGGAAGTCCTTGCACCCACACAATATGTATAAATGTTCCAAAAGGGAAGGGAGCCGTGTCTCTGCTCACTGCCATTTTAAACACATCCTGCACTAATTGACATCCATCATCTGCTCCATCCCACACCCCATACTATAACACATGCTCTGTTTTATCATAGTAAAGATTTGTTTTGACCACTCTGTTTTCACTATTCAGTGAACAGGCATGGCTTTTGCTGGTTCTGCTAATAACTCAGTCAGACAGTGCCATACATTTACATAAATTACCAGGGAAGCATTCTTTTTTTTGTGCCCTAGCAATGGAAATTTTGTAGCAGATTTTCTCCGCAGTGAGATTACAGCCTCAGGAAGACGTGTCTGCTTCTGAGACTGCTGGGAGGAGACATCCTGGGTAAAAAAAAAAAAAAACATAATTGAAAGCTCCAACAATAGATCCTTTGACAGAGGACAGTGGTTATGCCTTGAACTCCAGTACTCCTTGGCTATAACTTCCCTTCCTTTTCTTTATAGTTCATCCATCTAAACGGAATTTAGAAGTAACCCAGATTTGCTTGGCATAGGCAGTAGATCATCAACCTTTTCAGGGCCACATGCTTTGCTTATGTTTATACAGTATATGATAGCCTGACTGGTGTGGTGTATGAAGCCAGCTTTTGAAACAGAATTGTTTGCAGTCTTCCATTATACAAGCAAAGGACATGAAAGCATTCCACTGCTTACAGGTATCGTCACAGCTTAAAGTGGAACTTCACTCTCCCAATGAAGATTGATTACTTTTAATCCTCGTGCTGCTAACAGTAAATAAATAGGAAAGTACAGTATCTCACAAAAGTGAGTACACCCCTCACATTTTTGTAAATATTTTATTATCTTTTCATGTGACAACACTGAAGAAATGACACTTTGCTACAATGTAAAGTAGTGAGTGTACAGCTTGTATAACAGTGTAAATTTGCTGTCCCCTCAAAATAACTCAACACACAGCCATTAATGTCTAAACCGCTTGCAACAAAAGTGAGTACACCCCTAAGTGAAAATGTCCAAATTGGGCCCTATTAGCCATTTTCCCTGCCCGATGTCATGTGACTTGTTAGTGTTACAAGGTGTCAGGTGTGAATGGGGAGCAGGCCCTTTAAATTTGTGTTAAATTTGGTGTTATCACTCTCACTTTCTCATACTGTTCACTGGCAGTTCAACATGGCACCGCATGGCAAAGAACTCTCTGAGGTTTTGAAAATAAGAATTGTTCCTCTATATGGCTATAAGATTGCCGAGACCCTGAAACTGAAAGTTTAATTTCTTCAGTGTTGTCACATGAAAAGATATAACAGAATATGTACAAAAATGTGAGGGTGTACTCACTGTTGTGAAATACTGTATATCATATTTACTTGATTTAAACTTTTTTTTTTTTTTACATATCTTCAGCTATTTCCTGGTTTCTTTCATAGGCAAGTGATGTCATACACCTCAGGAGTCTTCAGGAGAGGAGGAAGGATTTTCTCAGCTCAGCACACCCTCTCCTGCATGCTTGTTTGGGCTAAGGGCAGATGGATTCCAGGAAGTATTTTCTACATGAATCATTTGCCCTTACTCAAAATGGCCACAGCCATAAATGCTAGGGGGTTGTTTTTCAAACTCAATAAAATAAAGCATAGAGACATGTATGGATGGGGGAGTCTGCTTTAAATATTACAAAATGTAATTAAATGGTGTTTTTGGTTTGTGGTGCTCAGTTGAAGTGAAGATCCGCTTTAACGACAGGGAATGCACATTTGGCAGTGTCCAATTTAGGGACAGTCAGCTCATATTCAAGCCATGCTCCTACAAAGCTTGGGTTCCAGCCTTTCAGATCAGTACATTTTCTGTCTTTTCTAAGCATTTTATCTAAATGCTTCCATTGTTTAGTTTTGTGAGACTGCTGCCAAGTGTTTAGTCCACATTGTTGCATAATTGAAAACCACCTCTTTAGTTCAGGCAGTCCTTAGTAATAAGACTGTTCACTCGAAAGACATAGATGGTCACTCTGGTTTTAGGCAGGCCGTACACGGTTCAAATCTCAGCCGATTCCTGCTCAACCGGCCGAGATTCAGTGTATAGGCAGGCTGAATGTACCAAGTTGATTGATCGATCACCTTGGGTACAACTGGCATGCTGGGTTTTACCTGCGATTATCTCTAGCGACTGCTATACCCGCTAGCAATGATCACTCTCTTCTCCCAGACAATGAGAAGACAATGGCCTGGCAGGAGAGATTCCCGCATCAACACGGTCTGTGTTGTTGGAGGAGTCAGGCATATGTCCCTTGGTTGCAGGAAAGAAATTTATTCTGTGTATGGCCAACCTTAGGCTAGTCAGCATGTTTCATTTTATATCACATTTGTGCCTTGTCTTGTTCATTAGCTATTTAAAATGAAGCAGCTTTTCTTAGTGTCCCATCTTAGGATGTGCTCATCCTGTACTTCAGGAGTCTGCAGCTTTTCCTAATGAACAACCAGAAAATAGGATTTCATGGCTAGTACAAATAAGCCCTTTTGGTTTAGCTTTTACGCATGGCATATCCTGATTTGTGGAATATAGGGAAATAGAAAAGCTGACACCCAGCTGCAGCAGAGCCTTCAATGTAATAGGCACCAGAAAAAATCATTATTTCAGTCAACTCTCAGCAGGCTTAAAGCACTATAGTTAATACAAAGTGGCAGCCTCTTTTCACATAGCTTATGTTTAAATTTCAGAATAAAGTGTGACTGCAGTATTGATACAGTGGTAGCCCCCGACCCAGCCCCACTGCTAGTCTTATTCTCAACTGTCCCCGATTCAGCAAGGTATCATTTCCTAAATTGCACATCCTTTTGTCAAAAGTACAAGCTTATATTTGTAGCTTCCATAAATAGCTACAGTACATAAATTTAACCAACTATGGAACGACTTAGCCCCTGTCAACTCTTATTCTGATCGTCACCCCGACCCAGCCCCCGATGGTGACATAGTTATGACGTCAGTGTGAAATAAGACTTTAAATTTGTATTCGATACACTTTTCTCCGACGGTGAAACATAATTGATATCACGAAATTCGGACGACTCTCAACTGACTTTATTACTAAAAAAGACCACGGATAATGTAACTTCCGAGACGACGTCGACCCACAGTCGAAAAGATAAAGGGATATAAGGTGTTTAGTCCTATACGGTACGCATTTTCGATTTGGTTTTCCCGA
>BLSH010222724.1:198105-210887 GCA_018402905.1 Glandirana rugosa | reverse complement strand
CTGAGAGAGGAGATTATTTCATCACATCTGAAGGGCCTTGGGTATAAGAAGATTTCCAAAAGATTTAACATTCCAAGAGACACCATTGGGAGCATTATAAGGAAGTTTAAAACGTATGGAACAGCTGCAAACCTGCCTGGCCGTGGAAGAAAGCTCACAATTTCATCAAGGGCCCTTAGCAACTTAGTCAGGGCAGCTAAGAAAAACCCCCGTGTGACTGCAAGACAGCTACATGATGACATGATGAAGGCTGGTACAAGTGCTTCAATGGCAACTATAAGACGTGCACTGAATAATCAAGGACTTCATGGCCGGACCCCAAGACGCACTCCACTCTTGACCTCAAGGAACATCAGGAGTCGACTAGAATATGCCAGGAGGAATTTGGACAAAACTACAGAGTTCTGGGAGACAGTTCTATGGACTGATGAAACCAAACTGGAACTTTTTGGACATATGGACCAGCGGTATGTCTGCCGTGCAAAAGGTCAGGCTTATGACCAGAATACCATCCCCACGGTCAAGCACAGAGGTGGGTCAATAATGATGTGGGGCTGTTTTTCTGCGGCAGGAACTGGCAATCTTGATTGTGTACCTGGCATCATTGATTCCCAGAAATACCAGGTCATTTTGAAGAAGAACGTGATGCCTTCTGTTGACAAATTAATCCTTGGTGATCATTGGCTCTTCCAGCAAGACAATGATCCCAAGCACACCTCCAAGTCAACCAAAGCTTGGTTGGGGAAAAGATGCTGGAGGGTCCTGGAGTGGCCTTCTCAGTCACCAGATTTAAATCCTATTGAAAATCTTTGGTGGCATTTGAAGAAGGCAGTTGCAGCACGGAAGCCGTCAAACATCACTGAGTTAGAGGCTTTTGCACGTGAAGAATGGGCAAAGATTCCAATCGAGAGGTGTAAGAAGCTTGTCAGCACTTATCGAAAGCGCTTGTTAGCAGTTATAAAAACTAAAGGGCGCTCCACAGGGTACTGAAGCTGGGGGCGGAATAATACTGCACATGCACATGTGTTACAAGACTTACAATTTTCATTTGAACTCCAAAGTTAAGTCAACTTCTGTTGTCAAAATAACTCAAATATGTATCAATAAATATTGTTTGTCATTTCACAAGTTTTTTTTTTTTCATTTATTTTCATTATCTTTCATCAACATCACTGTATTGTCTATTGAGGTGGGGGGTTGAATATTTCTGATTGCAAGTGTATATAAATACACACACATACATACATACACATACACACAACCAAATCATCCCATATACAATCCTTCACCCACAGTTGATCCAGAGGAAGGCAAAAAACCCCAGCAAAGCATGGATCCAATTTGCTATAACGGGGGAAAAAATTCCTTCCTGATTCCCCGATAGGCAATCGGATTCACCCTGGATCAACTGTGGTTGTGGTGCTGGGGGTTTGGTGTTCAATGCATGGAACATCTCAAATCAGGGCCTGGACAGGTCTGATATTTACAGTGGAAGTTTATGGGCAGGTTTCAGGGATTCCCCTCATGGCCTACTGGAAAACTGTCCGTGGGGCCCCTTGATAGAATAGTGTAATTTATTGTAAAGGTGAACTTGACCTTTTGACCCCTTTCACATTTATGCGAGTTGTCCTGCGACTTGGAACTGCAAAGTTGCATGACAAGTCGTTCCCCATTATTTCCAATGAGTATCGTTCATATCTGTACGACTTTGAAGTCGTGCCAACTTCAAAGTAGTCCCTGCATTGCTTTGGCCCAACTTTGATGCAACTTGAGGTCCATAGACTTCAGTGTTAAACCCTCAAAGTCGCATGCAAATCGCACCTGAATGATATAGATGTGATTTCTGTACTAATCCTGTACGACTTTGTAATATGTTCTCATTGTGCCAAAGTTGCAAAAAAGTCGGACCAAAGTCGCACTGATCCGAAATTGCTGTAAAATTGCAGCAAAATCTCAGTAAAATTGTGTCGTGCAAGTGTGAAAGGGGCCTTTAAGTTTTGTAAATAAGCTAAGGTGCAATAGTCTCAGAAGTACAAGGCAGCTAAAGGTTGAAAAACAGCTCTGTGACCGTTAATGCCCACAACAGTCTGGGTCATGGGTTAACCATACTATACACATTATCATACAACACTGTTTTTGTACCGCAGCATAACACATAATGACATAATCTAACCAGCAGAGGTCCCCAGTTCCCTTTTTTATTTGATGAAATGACAACTGAGACTTGTATGTCGTTATTTGAGAGGGTCAGACCCTTTGCAAGGGTTGTCAGTTTCATTAGTTCCAGTCAAACCAGGTAAATGTAAAATGTTACTAGACATTTTTTTTCGTTCAGTAAAACTGTAAGACACAGAAAAAATGTTAGTTTAAACCTCAAGTAGTCCACATGAGAGGTACAGGGGGCCTCAATGGCAGCCCCTGACCTCATCAATGGTCCACACATAATATTCAGTATCAGATGTTTTAAAGGAGACTGCCATATGCTATAGATGTGGTTGTAGTTTGGAGATATGCTACAGGAGAGAGAAGCTGGGAATACGTTATATGGGACAGCAAGAGAACAATACCAGTAGAGTCCCTTTACCAATAATTGCTCCTGACCCCAATTGCCGGGGTGCCAGGCCACACAACTATCAGCAAATTGCCATATGTTTGACACTGTCAGTTTAAACCGTATAGTAAAAATCGGAGGACCTCTCTTGTTTGCGCAGTTTACTGGTGTTCCATTTATTATGTGTTTTGAATTGTGTATTCATTATCCTTAACCAGATATGTCGACGACTCAATGGAGTTCGGTTTACAAGCTGTAAAAGTGCCAAGGATCGTACTGCTATGTCAGTGACACTGGAGCAATGCCTAATTTTGCAACATGAACATGGGATGGCCCCGCAAGTCTTTACACAAGCTTTGGAGTGTATGAGAAGGTAAGGAGAGCTTGTTGTTTATTAATGCTTAAGTACAAGAACTGGATGAGCTACAGATGTGGGCTTCCCAAAAAAAAAAGAAAAAACTACTTACTCCCAGAAAATAAAGATTGTGTGGGTTTTTATGAATATTTCTAGATGGCAAGAGCATTTCTCTGCAAAACTCTTATTTGCATTCTCATAGAGAAGTAATACAAATGCCATTTGATCTGATTCTTGTTAGATTAGGTTAAAATTTTAGGAATGCTGATCCTTAGATGACTTGCAAAATGCAATTGTGAACACAGTCTGGCTGCACTGATGAAATCCGTAAGAAAGCAATACCTTATCCTACAAAGACTGCAGCCATTACTATGATTGGGAACGCATCTGCAGATTATGCTAGTTCACTTGCAGCTATACATTGGAGCATAGGTAGGCAACCTATTGTTTCTACGTGGTGTGGGACTGACAGCCAGCCAAGGTTGCTGGGAGAGGTCGTCAAACAATTCAGGAGCCATCGTTTGCCTACTTCTGCTTCTAAACATCCCAGCTCCTTGTCAGAGCGCTTATAATGTTTGAATGTTTGTCACAACTTTGCCTCCCCTTGCCATCTCACTTTGTTGATATGATGTCCCCGCATTAATGTTCTATGTGCAGAAGCAGCTGTGGAATAAAAATATCTAATTAATAAAAGTAGCATTTTATTTCCTTTTAATGTGCTCGCGTAAACATAGCATTGACATCTAACCCTGCACTATACTTTCCACATATAAGGATATGATACCAGTCTGCAGCCTTTCCCCCTTTGTAATTTAAAGATGCCCTCTCCCCCTAGCTTGTTCTCCTCTGCGTTGTCTTTATGTGTCTGTTTTCATCCTCATTTTCAGTTTCATCTTACCCTTTCTGTTTGCTCTTTTATTTGACCCTTTCCTAGTTTTAATACACACACATTTCCTTCAAATTGACTTTAATTTAGGGAACACAGATAAGTTACATTTTGGCATTACTAGCTTAGCTTTTGAGGTCATAAACATCCAACATTGGCAATAAGATAACATATGCTTAACAGAGGTGGCCATTTTAGTTAATGGGAAAGGGCCATAATTTTTGAATGGAGAGGAAAAAGACGTAGTGGATTGTATATTGCTAAGACAACGTGCTTTCTATTTCTATATCGACAAAAAGAGAGCAGGGAGGGTTCAGAGAAATCAGAAATGAGAGGCTTGAGAAAGAAAGGAAACAGGTAGGGTAGTTAGAGTAGGGTACTGAGATAGTAGGAAGGAGTCTCTGTGCGACAGTCTGTGAATATATCTAGTGCGGTAAAAAAAAAAACAATTCAATTTGTGTCATTGAGTAAAGAGGTAGTAAAAGTGTCAGAGTTGTTCCCGTTTGCATTTAAGTTGGTAAGAAAGTCTTTACAGGGTTTTTGAGTCTTTGTACACCATCCAGGCTGACCAAACATCATTTCTCTTTCGTTCGTTGACGGGCACAGCATCTTCATGGACTAAGTGGGTTATACTGCCCTCTTCAGGAGTTGCCTAGGCAGAACAGGCAGTTCTAACAGCAAAAGAACAACAGACAGACACAGCCCCACCCAGGGGGCAGTCCCCACTGGCAGATAACCCTCCACCCTGCTCTGCTAGCTCAGTTTTTCTCTGCCTAGTGCAAGGAGTAAACCTAGGCTCCCTGCTGGGATCTGTGGTACCTCTCTTGGTCCACTTCGACTATCCTGGAGCACAGCCTAACAGATGAAGACTGCAATCAAGTAGCCGTGCTGGGTGACAGGCTGGGTTTTAGATCCAGGTAGTCTCCCTAGCCGGCCATCGAGCGTGCGCAGACCTTAGCTCCGCGCTGAGTCGGCCGCGACAGGCCCCGAGGGTTAAATGTCCCGCCGTTGCACATATGACTGGGCTCCTGAGTCCGTGTCACAGTGCCACCATTGGCCGATAGCTCCCCCCGGCCTGACTGGTGAGGCAGATCTGTCTCAGGTGGGATACCCGCTCCGCCCAACTGGATGGGTAAGTACGCCCCCCTCTTCCTCTGGGATATGGGGGGGGAGCAGGCGGGTTCCCCCCTGGGGTGTTAGGCTGGCGGGTTGGTCCCCCCCTTCCTCCCTGCTTCGCTTCACCCCCCCTCCGATGCTGCGCTACCGCTGTGCCCCCCCTCTGAGGTCCTGTGGGGGTGTTCAGGGCCCTTAGCTGTTCCCTCCTTGCCTCGTGCTGCTGGGGTGATTGGCGTGGTCGTAATCGCGATCGCGGCCATTTTTCCGTGGTCCGGCTGCCATTTTCTTGTGGCCGGCCGGCAGCCATCTTGGCCGGGGGTTTTGGCCTCTAGTGTGCAGCAGCTGCCATCTTCTTGTGTCCTATGCACCTGTGCCGACCTGTGTGTGTGTGGGGGGGGTGGTCCCTGAGGCTTCTGGCGCCGTTTTACCCCCCCCCCCCCCACACAGCGCTGAGAGCTTCTCTCTGTGGGACAGCAGCAACAAGCGTGGAGGACAGGCAGGCAAGGCAGTGGCGGACAGCAGCAGGCATGGCTCCTCTCCTGGACAGTTGAGCAGGCAGGTGGTGAGTCCCTCAGGGGTTACCCTCCTGTAGCAAGTCCTGCGCAGCGTTTTGGGGTAGCGGGTGCCTGGTCTCCTGGTACTTAGGCCTCAGTCAGGTGGCGTGTTACCAGGGTGGGTGATGCAATGGCACCCGATGCAGGTGCTTCCCCACCAGACTTCTCCGTGGTTGCAGCCAGTGCCTCAGGGCCTGCGATCCCTCCTGACGCTCTGTCGGCGGTCCTGGAATCGTTTGTCTCCTGGGTGGAGACTCTGTGGGAGCGCAAGGCGTCGAGAAAGACGGCCCCTGCCCCCCTTTCCTCCAGTGAGGACTCGGACCCTGACGGGGGCTCCTCTGAGCCATCGGATGGTGAGGCCCCGGATTCTCGCGTTAGTGAAGACGAATCTGTGGCGGCCACTGCTGCGCACGAGAAGGCACTAATCAGCGCCCTGATTACATCAGTGCGTGAAACCCTGAAGTTGGACGATACGGCTGGACCCTCGCAGGATTTGCCGGTCCCCTTCGGGTCACATAAACCGGCCGGTTTTCCCGTATGTGCCTTACCTGGACAAGTTCTTTAACAGAGACTGGGAATGGCCCCAGAGCCCCCTTCCCATACCCAACTGTTTCTCTGTGCGCTATGCCTTCGAGGACGACCTGTTAGAAAAGTGGGCATCACCCCCCCCCCCCCCCCCGTGGTTGATCCACCTGTGTCTCGCCTGAACAAGGTGACCACGATCCCGGTGGAAGGCATGCCGTCCTTTAAGGACCCAGCTGACAGGCAGGCCGAGGCTGTCGCCAGATCCATGTTTGTTCTTGTAGGGTCAGCCATGCGGCCTGTCGTGGCCTCTGCTCCGGTGTCACAAACGCTCACTGAATGGGCTAAGCTATTGCACCACGAACTGAGCAATGCAAAGGTTCCCCCTGTGTGTGTGTGTGGAAATCGCTGAGCAGCTTGTCATAGGGCTTAAGAATCTGTGCAATGCAGCCCTGGACGCGGCCCCCCTGATCTCCAAACCGTCTGTGTCTTCTGTGGTGGTCAGGCGTTTGCTCTGGCTGAAGTTTTGGTCGGCGGACCCAACCTCTAAGAAGGTCCTGGCGGACTTGCCTTTTCAGGGGGGGCGGCTCTTTGGAGCCTCTTTGGATGAGCTTATTAAGGATCTCACAGGTGGGAAGAGCAACTTTCTCCCGGGGACAGGGAAGAGTGAGGAGTCCCGTCGTAGACCGGGTCTCTACTTTACGGCCCAGAAGGGGTCTTTTCGTTCCTCCCACTCCCCGGGCAGGGGCGCTCAGCCCGCTGGGAACCCCACGGGTGGACTGAAGCGTTCCGGGCGTCGTAAGTGCGACAAGCTCTCCTCCGCATGAAGGGTTGCCCCTACCCGTCCGTCGGGTGGGGGGGCGCCTCCTGGAGTTTGCGGACTGGGGGACTTCGTCTTGTCGATTGGAGTATCTCGGTCCGCTCCCAGAGGCGGCCCAGGCAAAGGTTTTCCTTCCGCCGTCCAAGCTTCTGGCGCCTCAGGTGGTTTCCTTCGCCCAGTGTCCCTGCACCCGGACGTGTTTCATCGGCCTTGTCTGATATGGTCGTTCCCTGGTGATTCCCGCTCCGTGAGGGTTTTCCGTTCTGGGGGCCCATCTGGCATCCTGCCTACCCTCTCTGGCTTAATGGCCTGCCCGTTGAATCCCCGGTATTTGAGTGTTCGGGTTGTCTCGGACTCTGTGATCCCCACCATGCTTAGGCATGTAGGGCCACTTCCCAGAAGTTTTAACACCGCACCTGTGGGCTTCTATCGCCTGGTGCGAGGATGGGGGTTGGAATCCCCGATCCTCTTCGGTCGCTCAGGTTCTGGCCTTTTTGAGGCAGGGCCTCTACCAAAAGCTGACATTGAGTAATGTCGCCCCCGGCGCCATGGGACCTCTATTTTGTCCTCTCGGTACTTCAGAAGCCTCCTATCGGGGAGATATCGCTACAATTGCTTTCGCCAGAAGTGGCTTCCTGGTAGCTGTCACATCCGCTTGGCGGGTGTCCGAGTTGGCGGCTCTGTCCTGTAGGTCTCCATTTCTGGTCCTACGCAAGGATAAGGCGGTTCCACGCCCATCACCTTCTTTCTTGCCGAAGGTGGTGTCGTCTTTACATGTCAATAGGGACATTGTCCTTCTTTTGTTCTGCCGCACCCGTCTCCCCCAAGGAGGTTGCTTGCACTCCCTGGGTGTTGTTCGGGCCAGGCGGGTGTATCTGGCAGCCACACTCTTTTGGTGGTGGCCACGCAAGTGTTTGGCGGCCTTGTCGGCCGCTATCTCACGTTGGATTAGACAGACAGTGTTCCGAGCCTATGCTGTTTCCGTGTCTGGAGCCTCCTTTCCCGGTCACATCTCACTTTACCAGGGCCATTAGCGCTTCCTGGGCTTTCCGACATCAGGCGTCTGTATCTCAAGTGTGCAGGATGGCTACCTGGCCCTCCTTGCACACCTTTTCAAAAGTTTTTTTACAAAGTTGTTGTTTTTAGCATCCTCCTCACAGAGGGTTCTGTTGGGTGAAGTTCTTTGCTGTTCTCTTACCCACCCCTCATTTTTTGGCACTGCTTTTGGATGTCCCACTTAGTCCATGAAGATGCTGTGCCTGTCAACGAACGAGAGACAAAACTGTATTTCTCCTTACGTTCACTGACAGACGCAGCTCTTCATTGACTTTGTGGGGCTTTATGTTCGTCCCACTAGGAGTTAACTAGGCAGGGAAAAGAATCAGCTGGCCCCTCCCCTGGGGGCCATCCTCTCTTCCTACATCAAACCCCCTCGCAGTATAGCTCTTCAGTTTCAATGCCTAGTTCGCAAGGAGTTGACCTGGCTTCCCTGCTATAGGGAACTGCGGTCCTGTTATGACCATTTTTTTATTTTTACTGCAATCAAGATGATCTACTATCAAGAAGCCGGTCGGGGCATAGAGAGTCCTGGAGCTCTGTACTTTCCCCGACCTGGCCAACATGATGCGAAGCCAGACCCGCTATGGGGGACCCGCCACATCTTGCCCGTTCCGTGCGGGAGGCCCGGGGTGAAACTGCCCTGTTGGTCCCCTTTACCGATGCGATTCGGCAGGGCGACTTTGGGCCTGCAGCATACCGCCATCAGGGGCGGAAAGTCTGCGTTCGGGTGGCTACCGTGACGTCGGACCGGTAAGTGAGCGCATTGCCTTCCCCCCCTTTTTAAGGGCATGAAGAGGGCCCGACGACCGGAAACTTTGTGATTTTCACATTTGCCCGGGGTAGCCACCGGTGGGATCAGCTCTCCATCTTGCCCCCTGCCACACCTCGCAACCCCCCCCCCCTCCAGCACCATGCGATCGTTCGGCCTTCTCGTCCGGATCGCCATGTGGCGATCGGCCGCCATTTTGCGGCGATCGGCCGCCATTTTGCCGTAGCCGCGGACATTTTCAGACTATGGGGCTTTCCCTCTAGCGCTCGGAGCGGCCATTTTCGGTAATGCGCGTTGCCTGAGAGGTGTGTTCGGCCTCTAGTGTTTCATGGCGGCCATTTTTCACTGCATGCTCTGCACATTTTACACGTGGCTGCAGCTTCTCTCTCCTCTCAGGAACGGCGGTGACAGGGGCAGCTCTTACTGACGATCTGATGAGCGGTTTTCAATGAGTTTTTCCCCGTGGGGACGCCGCTCCGCGGGTCCCCAGGAAGCGTCCCCCTCCTTTATCCTCAGGGGAAGATTCTGAGCCGTAGGTGGCCTCAAGGGTCTCAGGGACCCCGGGGGACCTGTCTGATGAGGAGACGGGTGGTGACAGTGTGTTAACTAAAGGGGACCAGGGGCCAGCAGCTGACCAAGAAAAAGCGCTGGTTGCCGCAATTATCGCTGGCATTCGCACTAAGTTGCAGCTGGATCAAGATGGCGAATAACGATCTGCTGAAGTGAATTTTTTGACCATTTTCTATATCGTGAATGGCAGCGCCCACAGCGTTCCTCCTCACTGACTACACGTTTTGCTGTACGCTATCCATTTGAGGAGAGCTCCCTAAAGAAATGGGTGTCACCTGTGGTGGATCCGCCAATTGCACGCCTCACTAAGGCAACTACTATTCCTATGGAAGGGACTCCTTCCTTCAAGGATCCCGCTGATAGAAAGACAGAGGCACTTTTGAAGTCCCTGTTCTTGAATGCGGGCTCTGCTGTGCGACCGGCCCTGGCTTCGGCCATGGCAGCACAGCATCTCTCTGAATGCATGGAGGAACTCAGGAAGGACCTGGTAGGCGGTCGCCTGATGGAGGCGCCGCAGAAGGCTGAGTTTTTACTCCAAGGGATTAATTACCTCTGTGACGCGGCCGTGGATGTTCTGCCCTTGTTGTCCAGAATATCGATCTCGGCCGTCAGACTTCGTAGAATTCTTTGGCTGCGTTCCTGGTCGGGTGACCACGCTTCCAAAAGAGGTTTGGCTGACCTTCCTTTTCAGGGTGGGCGCCTATTTGGCTCGCGTCTTGATGAAATCATCAAGGATTTCACGGGGGGTAAGAGTACCTTCCTTCCGGAGCCCCGCAGGCGTGAGTTTCGCCGTAGACAGGAGCCTTCTACGTCGGGTCAGAAGAAACTTTTTCGTGCCTCAGGCACGGCAAGCAAAGGGACCCGTTCCAGTAAGGTCGCTGCAGGGGCCGGAAGACGGCAGTGGCAGCGCAAAACAGAAAAGACGGAAGACAAGTCTTCCTCAGCCTGATGGATTGCCCCCACCCGAGAGTCGGGTGGGGGGACGTCTTCTGGGGTTCGCAGGTCGGTGGCTGGCTCACATTTCCGACCGCTAGGTGGTAGTGTCCACCGGGTACAGGATAGAGTTCATCACTCTACCCCCAGACAGGTTCTTCCCATCAAATTTAAGTCTCCCGCAGGAGCGCAGGAAGGCCCTTGCCGGAGCGGTACAGGCCCTTTCAGATCAAGGGGTGATTGTACCGGTTCCCCCAGGAGAGAGGTTTCAAGGTTTTTACTCGAATCTCTTTGTGGTGCCCAAAAAAGGGGACGGATTTCGGCCCATCCTGGACCTGAAGGCCCTAAACAGGTACGTCAGGGCGCGAAAGTTCCGGATGGAGTCTGTTCGGTCGGTTGTGACCGCCCTTCACCAGGGGGAATTCTTGGCATCGTTGGACATAAAGGATGTGTACCTCCATGTACCCATCCATCCGCGACATCAGCGCTTCCTGCGGTTCGCAGTTGGGGATCGCCATTTTCAATTTGTAGCTCTCCCCTTCGGCCTGACCTCCGCACCCCGGGTCTTCACAAAGTTGCTAGCCCCGGTGTTGGCGTTGCTGCGTCAGAGGGGAATTGCGATAGTGGCTTACCTGGACGATCTGCTCTTGCGAGCGGACTCTGCCTCTGCCCTGGAGGAGAATGTGAGTATCACAATGGCCTCACTGCTGGACTTCGGCTGGTTACTCAACCTAAAGAAGTCGTCAGTGTCTCCTTCCCGCCATCTGGAGTATCTGGGTCTCATTCTGGACACAGAACAGGCAAAGGTTTTTGTCCCTCCGAAAAAACTGCAGGGCTTACAGTCGGCTGTGCGCACCCTCCTGTCGCACCGTCGGTCTTCATTACAGTTCTGTATGAGGGTGCTGGGGCTCATGGTCTCGTCGTTCGAGGCGATACCTTTTGCCCAGAGTCACACGCGTTTTCTTCAGCGAGCTATTCTGGCTCAGTGGGACAAGTCCCACCGGTCGTTGGATCTTCCGATCTGGCTGGGCCCCCAGACCAGGGCGTCTCTGACCTGGTGGCTTCGGGACTCGGCCCTCACTCAGGGGAAGTCGTTCCTGCCTCTTCAGTGGATGATAATCACCACAGACGCCAGCCTGACGGACTGGGGTGGAGTCCTGGGGCAGCTATCAGCCCAGGGTCAACGTGCTGGAGCTGAGAGCAATCAGGCTGTGTCTTTTTCATTGGACAAGGAGATTGCAAGGCCGTCCGATCCAAATTCAATCGGACAATGCCACGGCGGTGGCATATGTGAATCATCAGGGTGGCACAAGGAGCCCAGCGGCGGCTGCAGAGGCAGCTCTGATACTGCGTTGGGCGGAACTTCGCGTTCCGGCGAGCTCAGCGATTTACATTCCAGGTGTGGAGAACTGGCAGGTGGACTTTCTCAGTCGCCAGAAGCTGGACCAGGGGGAGTGGTCCCTCCACCCGGAGGTGTTCAATCTGATTTGCCGCAGATGGGGGATGCCGGATGTGGATCTCATGGCGTCCCGGTTCAATCACAAAGTGAGAGCCTTTGTGTCCAGAACAAAGGATCCGTTGGCAGTGGCCACGGACGCTCTGGTGGCCCCCTGGAGCCATTATCGTCTCCTGTACGCCTTCCCTCTGATACGACTGCTCCCGAGATTGGTGCGCAGAATAATGCTGGAGGGAATACCAACAATTCTGGTGGCCCCAGATTGGCCCCGGCGCACCTGGTACGCCGACGTGGTACAAATGGTGGCAGACGCCCCCTGGCGGCTTCCGATGCAAGACGATCTCCTGTCTCAAGGACCCATATTGCACCCTGCTTTACCCTCGCTGGCTTTGACGGCTTGGCTATTGAGTCCCAGGTGCTGAGGGATAGGGGAGTGGCCGACTCTGTGATCCCTACTCTGTTAAAAGCTCGCAAGTGCACTTCTCGCAAGATTTATCACCGCACCTGGAAGGCCTACATTGCTTGGTGCGAGGCGGAGGGCTATAACCCTCGCTCGTTTGTCGTGTCCAGGGTCCTGACCTTTTTACAGCAGGGCCTTAATAAGCATTTGGCCTTGAGTACTCTCAAGGGCCAGATCTCGGCCTTAGCCATACTCTTTCAGAGACCTTTGGCTTCGCACTCCCTGGTTCGTACTTTTGTACAAGGTGTGCGACATGTGGCGCCTCGGGTAAGATCCCCGATGGCTCCGTGGGATTTGAATTTGGTGCTTTCTGTTCTTCAAAAACCACCTTATGAAAAAATCAGGGAGATCCCCTTACAACTTCTGTCGCAGAAGGTGGCCTTCTTAGTTGCCATCACTTCTGCCACTTCTTGTCTTTCGTGGTTTAAGTTTAGGGTGCCTCGGTAGCCCCTAGAATGGGCTCCGCGGTGTACAGCGTGTGGAACATGTTTTCATGCTTGGTCCCTCACGCTTCGGTTTCCAGAGACTTTCTCATACCGATTCCGGCTCTAGACCGGGAACTCTCATGAGTTCCGGTTTACGAATAATTCCGGGACGACATTTTTCCAGTCCTGGGACCTGTGCTGTTTGCTCGCTCCCAATATCGGGAGGCGGAGCGTGGTTCGTTACATCCGGAAGGTCCACGCCACTATTTAGAACGCTCTTCACGTGAACGCTCGAAAATTGTCTCA